>JASVER010000023.1:10315597-10427566 GCA_030449065.1 Oceanodroma leucorhoa | reverse complement strand
CATTGGCCAGCTGGCCTAGCTGTCCCGGCTATGCTCCCTCCCAGCTTCTTGTGCACCTCACAGAGCATGTGAGCTGAAAAGTCCTTGAGAAAGTAGACTACCTAGCAACAACTAAAAACATTAGTGTGTTATCAACATTCTTCTTACACTAAATCCAAAACATAGCACTATACCAACTACTAGAAAGAAAATTAATTCCACCCCAGCCAAAACCAGGACAACCTGTCAACCTGCCTTTTTCCTAATGATGACAGCTTGCTCTTTCTCTGCCCAGTTTTACAGTCCTGCGTTAAGTGAAGATCAGAAATGAACGATCTTTGTACTTATCAGTGCAAAGGAAGGATAAGGAATGCTGCGATTCATCTCTGACACAGTGATGCTAGAAGAGAAGCAATGCTGGTATCTTTCTCAAGAACATGGTGATAGCGAAGGGTCACATAAAGACTAGTCCACAAAACAAGGAATATCATTTAAGTCCTCCACCAACTGAAAGAAAACATTACCCACAATTATAATTGTGAATCATAACGAAAGGAGTAGCTGTGCTTCAGATAAATTTCAGTTTCTCTTACTCTCAGCCCTCTGATTCACAACAAGCCCAGCGGCTTTGTGCTCCTCACAGGAACTCACCTCCCCCCCCATCACTTTGCCCATTGTTATTATGCTACATCTCTTCCCCAGCGACTTGTTCAAGAGAGATACTTTTGAAGGAAAAGAAATGACAGAGGGAAAAGGAACGGGAAATATTACAGTATCTGATCTTGAAAGACTTCTGTGCAAGCATTTCTCATTGATCATTAAGAATGGGAAATAATTATTAACACTGAGCTGGCACCGCAGTTTATAATTTATTCTGCAAMGAAAATTCTGGGTTGAAATGAAGAAGAATCTTAAATTCTGATAGTACATTGATAAACATTATTGACTACACCAGGGAATTTTACTGGACCTGTTTTTTTTATGGCTCCATCCCTTTTTTGTTTTAACAATTCATTTTGCCATTTGCAAAGACATGCTATTCCACTTATTTTTTGAATAATTTTTTGATTTAAAATTAATGTTGTGAGGCCCTCAAGAAATATCATAAAAGGTTTCAAAGCCAGCAGAATCCGATATAATTTTTATATGCAGTGAACCTTGTAGCAGTATATTTCAACTCTCACGATGGTATCTTAGTATTTCATAAACTTTCTTCCTTACCTTATGAATTTCAGGTAGTTATCTAAAAAGTAGTCTGAGTAAAAAGAGTATTTGTTGAATAACATGGTTCGCTGGCACATACAAGTGGATTTACATAATCAAATCCGGCAGAATTATTCAAATGTTTTGCTTATATTCTGTACTGCTTGTATTCTCCAATTCTGATGTATTTTCCTCCCAAGATCAATCCATTCATGTTTTTACTTTTACAGACATCCATCTGATAAAYAGGAAAATTAAGCATAYACTTAAAAAAAAAAAAAAATCTAGTTTTTATTCTAATTCAGAACAACAGGAATCTTCCTGTGCTAGGACTGTGTTTAATTGCCATTTATATTCAAAACAAGAGTCTTGGTTTTCTGAAAACAGTGTTTTATGTGGAAACACTAATGTGAGGTAGAGTACTGTTATATCATCATAGAAATCAGTTGGTATCAGTGCTGAATAAGTGTTAGGAGGCTTGCTAGAAATGTTTGTTAGTTGGGTTTTTGTTGGTTTTTTTTTTACTCTGTAATTAATCATTCGCAAGATTTCGTAGCTTTTTAAAGCATACAGTATAAGATGAGTCCTTACAGTTAAAAGCAGAACAAAAAATCTGACTGAAGCTCCTTCCACTAATACAAAGACCGCAAATAAGGTAATTATATTTGTTGTGTTATTCAAAATGATGGAGTTGTCTCAAGTGTGTGCCTAGACATTAAACAGATGCTTTTATTCCTAGCTTTAATTTTTACTGTCTGATCTGTTGCAATTAATTGTAAAGAGCAAAATCAACATTAGATATTTCCGTAAAAATAATTTCCTTTTTATCTTATTATGTCCTAAAAATCTTATTTTTGTATTGTCTTTTTTTCTCCCAAACCAGAGGGTTGCCATGTTTATGCTACCTTGAAAGACATATGGAACAACAGAAAAAATAGGACTCTGGTTAAATATCCCACAATGTGTTGCTACACTAACAGGCAAATACAAAAGTGATGTTACAACCTGGCTGTAAAGAATTCAGCAGAAACTGAGGCACAGACTATRCATTCCCAGGTAAATGTCAGAAAAATGTTTTTCTGATTTTACAGGTAACTTTTCATAACAAAATGAATACCAGCATTCTCTGCCCTTATGTAAATCACATTTTCCCTTTTTACAGTGTCYTACAGTTTATTCACTCTAGCTCCTAAAAAGTAATGAGAAAAATCCTTAACATAAGCATAACATTTCAACTGTGAACTTTGTGGCCTATTATGAATTTGCATTTGAAACTTTTCATCAATATTACTATTAAATATGTTGTTACTATCAGATATCAACTTTTTGTATTTTCTTTGCCTTCCCCAAACATATTTCTGCCACTGTTCCTCGGTTACACTCCAAGTAAGAAGCAAATGATATAGAAAAGATTGTTTTATTGAATAATACATCTATTGCGTAGAAGTACAGAATGAGCAATTAATAAGCTCGAGGAGTTTAAAACTGGAATTCTGCTTTGGGCTTATATCTAAAATAATCAACAATATTAAACTATGCATAATTAGAGTCATAATGCTGTAAATCAACACTTTTAYCATTATATGCATAGCTGGATTTGTACATACTACTGAAAAGTCTAATTTAAGACCTGTGTTTTGTAAAGAACCCAGATTATATTTTCTAAAGGAAAGAACATATTTATAATGTGAAAATGTATAAATACCGAGCATTTAGTGCACCTGAAATTGTATTGTCTTAATCATGACTAGTATAAACCATTAAACAGGGCTAAAATACTTCATCTAACTACGACATAAGTGGCATAGTCCCCTAAGAAGATTTTTCTCCCCAGGAGGTTAAATTTTAATTGCATTTTTGTCAGTACAAAGAGTTATGGAAAACGATTTGTAGTTACAAAAGCTCTACAGACTAGTAGGAGAAGATACACATTCCCAAATGTGACTGGTGGACCAGATGCTTTGGAAGTCATGAATGAAAGAATTTCATTTCACAATTAAAAAACATTCAACATATTATATTACTGATTAGCATATACATCTGTTCATTAAAAGGGATKGAGATTGCCCTACTAGTATGCTTACTGACTGAATTTTATGTGCTTAAGGTTAGGCATGCAAATTTATACCTCCACTTAAAGATCTGGTGAGGGTTTAAGTGAGTCAAGCACTCAAAACTCCTGATTTTTGATAGGATGGTTCATACTGTTACTACTCCTACTGACTAGTCCTAGTCTTGTTAAAGAGAAAAGGCATGTTCTGTCTTGTTTAGCTAAAATCATCTGTATTTTACTGATGAAAAATAAAACAGGCAAATTAACTCTGGTGATTTTASTCATGGTGAGTGTGCTGGTTTTGGCTGGGAGAGAGTTAATTTTCTTTATAGTAGCTAGTATGGGGATAGGTTTTGGATTTATGCT
The DNA here is from genome assembly GCA_030449065.1 of Oceanodroma leucorhoa. Lineage (NCBI taxonomy): Eukaryota > Metazoa > Chordata > Aves > Procellariiformes > Oceanodroma > Oceanodroma leucorhoa. Next base: position 10,423,965 of record JASVER010000023.1, on the reverse strand, counting down.
GAAAACAGCGCTGATAATACAGAGAAGTTTTTGTTATTGCTGAGCAGTGCTTACACAGAGTCAAGGACTTTTTTTGCTTCTCACACCACCCCACCAGCGAGTAGGCTGAGGGTGCACAAGAATTTGGGAGGGGATAATAATAAAGCTGGGACAGCTGTCCCCAACTGACCAAAGGGATATTCCATACCATATGGYATCATGCTCAGCATATAAAGCTGGGGGAAGAAGAAGGAAGGGGGGGACATTTGGAGCGATGGTGTTTATCTTCCCAAGTAGCTGTTACATGTGATGGAGTCCTGCTTTCCTGAAGATGGATGAACACCTGCCTGCTGATGGGAAGTAGTGAATGAATTCCCTGTTTTGCTTTGCTTGTGTGTGTGGCTTTTGCTTTGCTTATTAAACTGTCTTTATTTCAACACACRAGTTTTCTTACTTTTACTCTTCCGATTCTCTTCTCCATCCCACCTGGGGGGAGTGAGTGAGCGGCTGGGTGGGGCTTAGTTGCCGGCTGGGGTTAAATCATGACAGTGAGCAAGGCATAAAATGCACRACATAGGCTTTATGGTAATTCCTGGAGTAATTAATGAGGAAAATGGAGATTTAATAGTACATACTTCTGGTGAAGAAAGTGGTGAAGAAAATTCAGTTAAAGAATCATTGAGAAGTCAGGATAAAAGGAAGAAAAAACTGAGGAAGTAAGTCAGACTTGCCACGGAAATTCTAAACCACTCTCATAAAAAGGTTACCTTTAAAATAACATACCTTTATACTAGCATTAAGGCAACTAATTTCATATTAAATAGTACTATATTAAATTGAATTTCTAGTGTAAAGTGCCAGTTTGATTCCTATTCTTCTGTCAGCATCCTTATTCTTCTCAGGGCACCCTATCCAGGATAAAAAAAAAGGGTCAGTCTCATGTGAATACACATCACCAAATGAAATTTACTCCTGTTTTTGGAAGAAAAAAATCACATGTTCAGCTATTAATACAGTTGATATCAATGTTAGGCCTACCTTCAAAGCACACCTTGATGACATTAATCCAGAATTATTTCATCTGCAGCTAAGGATAAGCTTAACATAATGGAGCCTTTCTAAAGTCAGGCTGATTAAAGCAGCCCTATGAATGCAAACCAAGMTAAAAATAGGTGCTAAATTATTTTAATCTTTTTAATGAATAGAAACAAAACATTACAAAATGAAACCAATTTACATCATACAAATTGGTTTCTCTACTCTGTAAGATCAAAAGAAATGGCAGGGCAATTTTTTTGTGGGTGTTGGGGGAGGAAAAAGAGTTGTAACACTTGAAGACTTGCTTCATACAGCTGTGCATTTTACAGAAAGACAGGTGTTAAAAGATACTGTGCAAACACAACCTATAGATTTTAAGATTTGGATTAGATCCTCTTGAAAAACCTGAAGAACACCTAATTTAACCCAAAAGAACATTAAGTCTTAATAGCATTGCATGCCTAGGCTCACCCACCTTTGTTGAAAGCAATATAGAGGATTGCCTGTTATTTGAAACAGATATTGTGCGCGCTTAAAAATTACGCCCGGCAGGTAAACACATCTTTACATTCAGCATCCAGCAGCAGCCTCAGCACAGACCTCCCTACCCAATTCACAGCACGGTGCCATGAGGATAACGGGCGTTACTCCTCTGCAGTCTCACAGGTATGTAGGAATACAAAAAGATGCACACAACAGCTTTATGACAGTGATGGCGTATTAATAAAAACACAGACAAAACGCTTCCCAGGAACTGGTCTTTTCTCCCCTGGACTGCTGAAACGCCACACAAAAGGACAGCAGACCATATCCCATCTGACTGCCATTCTCCTTGGATGACCTGCTAGTGCTCAGACAAAGCTTTCAACATATAGACACACATATAGGTTATTTACTGCATGACTTGTCACTGAGCCACACTGGTTACACATAACACACATAACCGTGATGTAAACCATTTTCTAGCATAACAGTTTGTGCAAGTGGTCATTGAATGCCTCTACTGTAAGACATTTAAATGTCTACCAGGACTTGAGAAGAAGAGATGGCCAGCCATCCTCAAACCAGGGAGACTTTCAGTTATCCCATGTAAAATTCTTCTTCATGCAGCCCTGTGGCCACGAAATCAATTATAAAGAAAGAACAACCTCTATCCCTTCCTGTATGGTTTCTGAAGGACCACTAATAGTGGTCTGGAATAATTCTACATAGGGAGTCAACTCAGATTAGATCGTATGTAAAAATGAAAGGTGCATTTCTTCTCAGTGCTTTGCTACCCATGTGCTCAGATATGTATACACTGAAGTCAGCCCAGCTCTCCTTTCATTTCAGTGTGTGTTAGACTGATGTGTTGATATGAAAAGGACAGTGAAATAGTATATGAAACTAGAACTCAACATAAAATTGTCCTTCATAATTCATAAGCTTCAAGGAAAATATTCACAAAAACTTCCATATAGTAGACTATATGAATAGTATAGTCCATATAGTATACTATATATAGTAGACAGATTTCAGAAGGACTTTAAGTCTTCTAAGAATTAAAAGCATTGATAATGTAAGAGTGTGGCATGCCATTACTGCAAAGAGATTGTTCAAAGGCCTTTCAGACATAAAATGGTGAAGCTGTTTTATCTAAAAGCCAGGAAATGCTTGAGGACTCAATGTTCCTCAAGTAAAAGCAAGAAAACATTGAATCCAAGAGTACAAATCATCGCACAAATTAACATAGACAGTCAGTCTTAAACCCACATAATTCAATTTCTCACAGTGTTATTTAGTAAGTTCTTAGGTTCAGTTTTCTGTGAGAAGATAACGACAAGTTCCCATTTCTGATGGAAAGATTAAAGACCGAATGGCATAAGGAAGGAAAAGCCTACACACCCAAAGCAATTCAGGCATCTAACCCCCACTAAATGAACATGACCGTTGTACTGGAATTCTGAAATATTGCATCAGTCTAGATGATACTTATGTAAGATAAAAATGGCTTAAATCCCTCATACTGAAATCAGAATCCTCCTTGTTTTATTGGGATCTGACCCTAAGCCACCAATACATTCTGTCATTCCAGAGGTGGCTTCTCTACAGAAGTCTTGAGAAAAACTGCAGAAATATTCATGGAGGAAGCTTCTGTCATAGTACGTACTGTAATAATTTCAAATCAGTATGACACCTTGTTATTGCAGTGACTGACAATTCAGAAATGCTTTAGATAGATAGGTGAAGTCCTCACTACGTGGCCTATGCGCGGCCTCCTAAGCAGAGCTGCAGAGGCAYATCTTAGAGATTTTTTCACATGACTTAAATTGCATTCGACAATTTGTCTAAAGTAATTTTGGTGAAATTAAATATATTCCTTTACTCTATTCCTGCTCCTCTCTCCTCTCTCTCACGATCTAGATGGWCAGCTATTATAGTAAGTAACTTGACAGTTTAGGCAAAAATATTTTACCTGAAACATCAGGCATGACTGTTTAGATACTCTTTCTAGTGAGACTCCATTATTCACATAGGTACTTTTTCTTTTGTTCACCTTTGCAACAAGAAATTATTATTTTTGTTTAACTCAGTTACAACACTGAGTTGCCCTCAATGTCAAACATTGTCCTTTAATTACTACAGTTCTTTATAATTTATTTTCTAACTAAAGTTTAACAAACAATTGAAGTATTCATTTAATAAACCAGTATTTCATTCAGGTATGAAAAGACACCAACTTTATGATAAAAGGATGAAAGTGCTTTCATGTTCACAAGTATAAATGCACGTTCACTTAGGCAGCAACCTTTCTAACAACTGTTATCAATGAAGAGAAATATTCAGCTAATTCACCTTAAATTAAGATATCATGAAATCTGCCCAGCAAACTAATTTAAGAGGGAGGACTACAAAGATAAACAGAAAACAGACTTACACAGTGCTTGAACTTGTGTGCAAAATGCTGTATGTTTTGAGTAAGTCTGCACTTATAAACCTTCTCAAAACGTATACAGGCTGGGCTTTTAATGTTGTGTTCAGTCAACCTCCTGCTTGCTTTCTCATCAGTGTAGCATCATTGCATAAACACACAGACAAAAAAATTAAGAAATACATAGTGAATTTTGCTGAGCAGCCACATTAGCTTCAAGAGAGGATATGAAGTGTTCAATGAACAGTTTACTGATTCTGAATTCCATAAATAAGAATTTTACTCTTATCACATRTTTCTGCCATTACAAATAAAGACCTTGGCATTCTTCTCCTCTATATGGGTTGTCTTCTCACTCTGCACTTAGCTTAGCATCAGTCCCCCTTGCTGGAAGCTCCTTATTCAGTTTTAATCTGATACTGATGACTATYACTAAAGAGGCAGGCAGAAAAGTGACAGAAAGAAATGTAGCAGAGAGTGAAATAAGAACACAGAGCTTGAAAAAGATTACTCTCATCAGTGATGGAGACCTGAGTCACATAGCAGCAAATCAACCCATGCGACTTCCTGGGTGCCATCAAGGGCCCTATAGGTTTGAATGGAGAAACTAGTTACCAGAAAACTGGCCAAAGAGAGGAAACACATGTGAACTCTAACGCTGCTGAGAAAGCAGCGTGTGAAAGTTTCCTGAAGACTGATGAGCTGTGGAGACCAAYCGTCCTGTTGAGACTGCAAGAGCTGTTACACTCGCGACACCRACCACCTGTCGGAAGAACAAGGCCACGGGCACACACAAACATCAACAACAGGTTGTACAACTCAGATCCCATCCAAGAAGGCAGTGGCTGGTACAGGCAAAGACTACAGCATCATTTGCAGACTTGACGAGAGAAAGGGCCCCCTGAAGTTCTTCCTCAACACCTACCTAGAAGCCCCTGGCATGCCAGCACAACTCTCTGCCTCTAGGTAGACAGCCACGTTGGCTTCCCACTGCTCCTCCTGCGAAGTAACTATAAGCAAGCATGTGAGTAAAACTGTGTGAGCAAATAAGTAAATGTGTTGTGTTGTTATCTGCTATTAATAATAATGGTTTGATTTACTTAATAATAATAGCTTAATGAATAAAAAGTGTCCTAAGCAATATCGGTTGTAATCTGTGTATCCCCTCAACTTCTTGTTTACTAGGGAAAAGGGAATTTACAACACTGATAAAGAGCTAGTATGATGGCTGTTTGTGGACATGAAACCAAAAGAAGCATGATCTTAATCGGCTACAGTTTTCCAGGTCTCCAGTAGAGAAGATATTAGCCAAGAGCAAAGCTTGAACAGTGTGCTGGCATTCATTGAGCTCCAAGGAAAATGGTCATGCTGCCAAATGTAATTTTCCCAGCTGCCAGTAAGGCTTGGTAAGTCCAGAGTCTTGTGACCTTGGACAGAAATTAAATCCTTGCAGACACAAGGGTAGATTTCCACCAGAGAAAAGGGTGAGGAACAGAGGTAAAATAAAAGGATATTATGTTGACAGAAGCTGCTTTTGTGGAGCAAACAAAAGCAGAGAAGTAATTTTTCAGAGTTCTGATTACTTGAATGGAAATAAGCTGCTGACTCAACAGCACTGGCAGCAGATGCGCAAGACAGAAAAAGGTTCAGAGAGTTTGAGAGAGTAAAACACAAAATGTAGCTGCTTATTTTCTATTATTTGTCGCAGATGGCTGTTGAATTGCCTTAGTGTAGGTAGTAAAGGGCCAACCAAAACCTGAAACTGAAACATGAACCTATCTTCCCCTACTCTTTCCCTTTTATACCTATACTGGCCACATATGATTAACATCACTGAACTGGATGATCCCAGGCTTGCTTTATCTCCTTTCAAAACAAGGACTGACACCATGCATTTAGCTATGTTTTCAAATGTGACTGGTCAAGTGCCTGAAATTTCACAGTTCACTTTTTTCCAGTTACAGCGATAATACATTATTAACCACTGCAGCTGCAAGAAAGTAAATTTAAAAGGCAGATCTAGCCAAAGATTTAAAATTTAAACCACTGTATTGCAAGATATGTGTGCAGCTCATCTATTATCGCATTTGTACAGGACATTATATTAACGTGCAATTAAACAGCCTCACAATAAGGAATCAGATAGGACTTTTTGTCCTGCAGTAATATCCCTACTACACAAGACTAGTGAGTACAGTGAGCTAAAACTCCTATTATAATAATCATAGCAATGCTAGAAACTATGAGCTGCAGTTTTAGCTACAGAAGTTATATTCCTTTATTTCTCATTTAGAAAATGTTTGCCGTATATTAAATTGACTGTTTCTAAAGTCTCCTTCATTTGCTTATCCTAACTGTTTACTTCTGCTTCAGAAGACACGTATCTCTTTTCTGCTTGTCCAGCACTGTCTCAAATCTCTCTCCAGAGCAGCGACAATGTATTGTGAAAGAGAGTGAATCAAGTTAATAGCCGTGCTCGCTGCATTTATGATGCATTGAAGAGTTGTAAGAGGAAAATGCAACTATGGAGATAAACTCTTTCTTCATTTTAGCTCTTTTTTTTTCACTTTTGTCTTTTTTTTATTATTATTATTTTTGCTTCCTGGATTGCATGTTTTAATCCACAGAAAATTTGGGGGAATTGTCTTGGGGTAGTAGTTCTATTTGCTTAACACACATCAGATGTCTGCCCTAAAACTGTACATGATAGAAATGAATACAAGTTATCACTGATTCTGTTTGCTTTTAACAAATGTCAGCAACAAATAATAGAGAATACACTGGACAAGCACTCAAAGGAAAATTTTTTAAAGGAACTGAGGAATCAACTGGAATAGAGGCATGAAAATATCAACTGTTTCTTTCTCCCTAAATCTTTTTTTAAATTATTATTATATTAACTGTTTATTATATTATACTGTTTAGCTTATTGCTTTTTAAAGTAGGAAATTCTTCTTTTTGGTCCAAGATATTTTGCTGTGGACATATTAAAAATAAGTGAGTACGAGTTGATCCAGGACATGAATTAGTCAATCACAAGTGCAATATTTAAATGCAATTAGTACATGAATATCTACATCGGATACATTATCAATGCCCTTTCTTCCTAATTTATATGGAAAAAGATTAAAAAATAATAAGCTATGAAGAGCCTCCTTCATCTGCAAACATCTTAACTACCTACTCAAATCATCCAAATGCCCTCAAACGCAGGCACCATGACCGGAAGATGTTAGTGGCTTGGTAGAGCCATCTACTGATTAAAGAGAAGAAAGAAGTAATAGTAAATTATTTCTTTCATCATTGATTTCAGATTAGGCAAAAAGCAAATATAAAAGGAGTGTATCATTACTGAAAAAGGTAATTTTCAGTTTGAAATTTGTTAATTCCTGGTAAACCAAATAAAAGTTCTGGACAGCCAAAGCCTAACAACAGACTGAATTTTATGTTAATACTTTGGTTCTTTTAAATCTTCAGAGTCATTTATTTAGACAAAGTAGGTCTTGCAGCTAAAAGAATTTTTTACATGCTCTTAAGATTCACAAAGGTTACAACATCACAAGGCTTGGGTAAAACAGGAGATAATCTGGCCTAGTGTATTTAGTACTTTCTGATTGGTGCCTCAGGCTTTAATAAGAGTTTTCTGTCTCTTGTAAAATTAATGTTTTGATTTTGACACAGTAGTGCTCTTTTTAAAAGACAAAATAATAGAATAATGAGCAATTAATAATGTGCATTATTCCACAATTTTTAATGCACTTTAAAATACAAATTGCATATTTCAGAAGTTTGATTTGCTAGTAACAAAATATTGAGGTGGGTTTTTTTTTTGGATGGACAATTACTTTAAGCTAATATACACTCTGGGAAGATAAAAACAAATACTACTTTGTGCTTCTAAAACCTTATTCTCCTCATTTTAATTCTGTATCACTACTTAAAATATAAGAGAAAGAAGCTCTCAAAGAAAAGAAGAACTGGAATAGGAGATAAAACATAAACKTACATGACCATTAAAGCACTACACAGTAGAGTCATCATATATGTGATTTACTACATAAAGTTCATTCAAAAATATGTGATTTTAAAATTACTGGTAGAATATTACACATAGAACTATGAACATAATATTCTTAACACACACATCCAGATGAAATGGTTAGGAAATGCAGGAGTTAATATTTCTACAACAGTGTTACCTAGGTCAAGAACATAGTAGTTTGTTTTCCAGTTTAAGAACTTACTGTTTCATATTTTTTGTTTCACACTTCAGTGAAGTGAAAGGAAAAGGCAGAGGAATGAGTTCATTATTTTGTTGTCACTACTATTTGACTGAAAACCCTTTCCTATGTTAACAGAGCAGAYAGATATATTTTGATAAGTGTTTCTTGGCAACAGGAAGGAAAGTAACTAACTTTTTTTTTTTCTTTTTCTGTTTTTTTTAACCCCACAATGAAGCATGCAGATAGAGAGTTAAAGAGACCATGGACCTGTGGCACTGCAAATTATTTTGCGTTTTCTGTAACTCTTCTTGGAAATACCTTGTTGTTCAAATTTTAATAAAATAAACAGGATTTAGGTACATTTTGCTGCATCTGTGGGTAACAGAACAATACTAGATAATAGATTCTGAATCACATATTGCTTACAGAAAAAAATGCTACCCATTCTGTGGATAACCACACAAGTTTGCAAAACAGTTTGGCAAGAAGAAGGTCATTCTTGTGAGCTGGACTTCAAACCTCTGAGATTTTTAAAAGCAGAGAGAGATAGAGCCATTTGACTTGGAGTGCATCTCTCGTGTATGTAGGTTAGTTTTGTTTAACGATGACCTTGATGATGAAAGTCTTGTTTTGCTCTTTCTCAGCCTTTCAAGGCTAGACCTACCCAACATTATGGACTGCTACAGAGCATCGGAGCACTGAAGAAACTCAAAACCGACCACTTGTCTGTGTTTAAAAAAGCTGTCCTGTTATATATGTAAAACACYATGTAATACAACTTATAATATTTTACACTGTCATAGACCCATATGGAGTTACAACTTAATTGAATACTGTTTGAACCAAAATTGATCTACGGGATAGAGAAAATTTACAAACAAAGCAGACTATTAATTGAAATAGAAATACCTATTATTTTTAATGTATGTTTGACATAATTTCCATTTAAACTGCAGAAAAAATATAATACTAATTACTATTAGTTTTCTTAGTGCACTTGATGAACATGCCCTATTTCTCATCTCCTGAGCATTAATAAAAAGTGGATTAAAGCACTGTTCTAAGGTATTTCAACTATCTGCTCTTCCATACACATTCATTTATATAGATTAATATACATTTCATGAACTGTGTGAGATGGCATATATGGCTTACAGAATATACTCAAGATACAGTATGTTCAGTAACAAAATGAAATAGATCTTAATTATCTGCAAGAACAAAATCTCTTTGAATACAGAGTCACGTATTTTTCAAACATGAAGAGAAAAACTCATTTGGAGTTCACAGTAGCACCTGCTTTTCACTCAGCTAATATCTTACATTTTCCTCTGCTCTAAGCTATGCATCCAGTATATGAAAAACATGCTAAGGCACAGAAAATTGGCACTTCCAGAATGATATGTTAAGTACAAAACACACTGCCGTTTATTTTTCCTTTTAGCTTTTGGGACATAAACAGCCATAGAATAACATTACTTGGTATTTTTATTACTACTATATAAACTCATATCCAATAGTGATTTTAACTTATGGTTCAGAAATGAAACAGCAGGTTAGTAGCTTAAAAAGTTACTGTATTACACTGTAGTAATACTGCATTAAAATAAACATATGAGGATATCTCAGTTCAAGAACTAAACTTTTTAACATTTAAATGCAATGGTCCTCCACTAATCTGGCAGATAGGGAAGCTTTTGTCATGTTCAGAAAACTGAATGAAATGACAGCGTAGTGAATGTATTTTTATATTAAACCTAAATTTTAATATTAGGAAGAGACTACTACTACATCTACTGATGTAGATAATCTTCGGCTGGTGGGCACAAATGGCTTTTGTTCTTTTATATACTCAATTCAATCCCAGATCTCCTGACGCAATGCAAATCTAATAGCTGCATTTGTCCTTCTCCAGGAGACAAAAAAATTGATATTTAAGAGTCACGTAAATCAGTGAGGCGAACATTCAGCTATCACTTCAACTATAGGCTTATTCCAGTACTAGCTGCRTAACATGTAACTCAGAAATGTTTTTCCTGCTCTTCTGCTCAAAGAAAGGCATTTCGTTAGCCTGAAAGGGGAAATCTAATGATGCCACATGTTGAAATACTCCATCGTCATTTGGTGCTACAGAAAAGCCTGCTGTTTGTCCTCACACTCTCCGCGCAAGCGTGACTGTTTCTCTCTAGTTAACAAATTTTAGCTTGCATTAAACCTTATCAGTAAACATGGCAGTACTGCAAAATCAGCAATTAAGGCCTCAATAGCTCCCACCAATTAGAGCTGTTGTGTGCCAAGAGCTACAGCAGAGACAGATTGTGCGCCGGGTTTATTAACTCATTCTTTTTGCAGTGGAACGGCTAAGTGCCTCTTTTCTGGTCACATTAAAGTAGATATAGTTGTTTTACAGTGACATACGCCTCTGCCTTAAAAAACAAAACAAACCCCCCAGAAGGCTGTGAATTTTTCATTTGGGAGCTTTCACATCTACACCAAAGTGACTACTGTTTCCGTAAGTGAAGTGCAATCTACGTATTGCTATACCTGTTGCTATACAGACAGCACTTCTTTCATTGGTTTCAGTTTTGAACCATCTAAACCAAATTGTTTTTCCACCTCTGTTTGTACCCTCATCCTCTGTCAGTCCTTTCCCTGATCCCAACTTTTGTTGATGGGGACTTTATTCACACCAGTGACCATTTCTTCGTCAGTTTTGGGGGAAGAAGGGAACTGTTACAATCAAGCTTTAGAAATCCATTTGCATAGACAAGGTAGGCAGAAATGGATGATAAATTTAGATGGGGAGAAATCTTTCAGTAAAAAAAAAAAAATAACATGAGACTTCGAAGGATAGCTTTAACATTTCAGATGTTAGAGAGTGTAAGCTCTTTCAGGCAGGGACCATGACGCTGTTAGGCATTTCTGTTCTCCCCAGCGCAGTTCGACAATGATTAATTTGCACTGCAGCACTAGAAATTGTGAACAATTATAAGCTGTGGTCTTTCAAAGTGCTGCATATCTTCAGCACCTTTTTTATTTAAATGCAGATAGAGGCAGGCCTACAAGAAACCATATTCTGAAAGTCAGATTTCCTTCAGCAAGAGAATACACATTTAAGCCTATATGTTAGAAAATGTCATTCACTGCACCTGTCAGGATAACTAGAATGCAATATTAACAGCAACTCACATAACAGAGTGCATTTAATATGATCATTAATATTTCAGACTGATTTTGAAACAGAAGAAAAAAGGAGAAACCAAGATGCATCTGTAACAAAATTTATATTTCATGAACCTTAATTGCTGTAACTAGGGCACAGGGATTAAAGGCCTATGCCTAAGGCATCTGGTCCTGAGGACAAAATATTACACAAGCATTTCATTTTTTGGTTTCAGAAATTAAGTTTTTTAACCCTCCTGATTCTGAAGAAAAGCTGAAACATGAAATCTGAACAAATCCCATGTACATGGGATGCATTCCTAAAATTACTTATCTACCTAGAAAAAGAACTTTGAAAATGAGGAACTGCTCTATTCAGCTCAGTTTTTAATACCATTTACTGGGATTGATAGAACTTTATGAAACTGCTGTAACAAAAGTTTGAGTGAAACTTGATCAAAATTTTCACCGCTATGGTGAGCTCTGTGACTGGCGTGTAACACCTGCAAACACATACAATTCCGGAGATAATTGCACAATCAATGGCAGATTTGGCCCTCTTTAGCACAGGTCTTTCCTCTGTATTTGTATATAAATTCACTGCAAACCTAACTTACTGATCCTGGTAATTACATATTGCTAGTTCAGCTTCTTCCATTTTCACTATTTCAGTCATGACCATCCTAAGAGCTATGCAGGCAGCTATGCTTTGCTTTATAGCTCTCTGAAGTTGACTTCAAAGGGTAGCAAGTAGCATTCCCCATTTCAAATCCCCTGGTTTAACTCAGTTCATCTATTGTACATTCGGCTCAGCCATGAGCATCAGCGAGAGCACAGCTGTGGCACTACTGTGGGTTAGCTCAGGTCAACGAAAATCAATATGTCATTTACAACTTTTTACATTTTCCTAGACTGAAAAGTCTGACATATACTGAAGGAAGCTGTATTTCTTCATATGCTTTTCTAATGACGAGTAGATATTTGGCCCATTAGCTCAACCCTTTTTAATTAGTACAAGTAAATCAATTAAGTATATTAGGAAGTGTATCTGTTTGTTTAAATTAGAACAGGTATTTACTCTTTCTAGTAATTTCCAGATTACAGAAAGGAAAAGTGTTAAATTTGCTATCAGAAGATCAAAAGGTTGGTCTAGGAAATGTTTCAGGTAAGGCAGAGGCAGGGAAGAAAAAAAAAAAAAAAAGATTCTGAAGAATTGAACAAGAGGCATCACCTCACTACAGTTTTAAACTCAATTTTGTTCAGATTGCAGCAGAGGAGAGATTCACCTTGAATATTTCTTTTTAGGAGAAATTACTATAAGCCACAGAATAACATTATATAGAAACACAGCAGAAATGACCAATTTGTTTGTTTGGGGGGGGGGTGGGGGGTGGGCGGGAAGAAGATTCCAGGCAAAAATTATTTTCTGACATCAAGAGTTCTAGAAAATACACCTCCAAAACCATTTTGAAATGTATTTAACCTCTGGGTTCTCTTAGGACATAAACTGCATTATGGTATGATCATGTCAAAATCATGTCAAAAATATTTACAAATAACATTTACTTTTCTATTTTCTCCTTCAGTTCAAAAAATCCCAAAGCAATACATCTAAACACTGTAGGTATATTATCGTACAAAAGCTGCTAGAGTAACATTTATCCTCAAATAAGTACAGTATGAGGCCCACCAGTATAAATTTTCCTCTCACTGCCCATAAATCTCATCTAACTCTGTTCCATGCCTTCTCCATAGATTCCTCCTTATGTCTCACTGCGTGGCTTCAGTTTTCGAAGCAGCTCAGATGCCTAACTCCGATGGTTTAACTAATGTTCTCCACTGGCTGCTAAGCTGTTATCATTAGCTACAGCTCCCTTTCATGATTTGTAAGTATTGTCTTCATCCCAAATGATTAGRGTCTTAGGCAAGTTCTGTACCGTGCAACGGCTTACATTCTAGAAATAGAGCCTTTGCATTAACATAGCTACTCTACCTTTAAAAAACTGCAGTCTTCTGCTTTACTAAGAACTCTGTGCCCATAAAAATAATTCCATTCCTGTTTTTCTGCAATAACATCAGAATAGAGCAGTGTGCTTCCTTTCTTTTGCTCTTTATTCCTTCTGCTATATTTTTAATATTTATATATTTAATACTTCTCACACCATTATCGGGAATAACCGCTGTCAGAGATTCTGTTCCAATAGGGGAAGTTAGATCTTAGAATTTTTTACTGTTTTTTGTAAATCTCACTTTCACTAATTCACACCAGCTAAAATTTACATGGAAATGTAGATGTACCGCTGAGAAACTTTTTGCCTGTTGCACAGCTTTTCCTGCAAAAATGTTTGATCTTATGACTTGCCAGAAGCAATTAGAAATGTACCTACACAGAATAGTGAAATCTAATGAAAGGAACAATTACGTACACCAGAAACAGCTGATCTAGTTCACCTACGTATTTGCATTTACAACAAAATTGCCTATTTTTAACATTTCCCTTTCACTTATTCTTCTTTAGGATGGTCTACATTAGAGTTTTCATTATTAAAAAAACCTGAAACTCAGGATTATTCAATGATTGGAAAAATGTAAYGTGATGAAGGAACTGGGTTTCATTAAACACGTAACTACCTAAGTGTGTTGATACTGCACAAGCTTAATAGTACATTCAACCAATACGCATCATATTAGCAAGGGCTACTCCATATCCTTTCAACCTTTAGCTTTGAGCTATGACCTACTGAAGAGAATACAAACCTTTCAGTGATTTCAAAAGGCTACAGAAAAATATATTTTTTTTATTAAAGGCAAAACAGTTGCCTGACAATACTGGCTGTTACAAATCTTCTTCTGGAAGTGCTCATGCCAGCATTACTACTCTAGACAAGCCGTAATTTGATTAACCACTTTTTTTTTAACTTCATACATTTCTTTTCAATAAACGTTTCTGTAGTGCTTTTGTATTGCACACACTGTGTAGCTAGATTTCCTGAAGAAACAGTGCATTTTGTCATCTCTAGACTCTGCAAGTGGACTCAACTGATTCATCCTACAACCTGCACAAAGTCCCACAGACCCTCGTCTATGGGACCATGCAAATACATGCCCCTGTGCTGAGCTCCGAGATATTAATGAGTGAAACGCACAACTTAAGGCTAGGTATTAGTATTATTTAGCAGAAAGCTTCACATAAACCTAAAGGGTAAGGGTTTTCCAAATTGTTTTGTGGAAGAATATGCCTTTTATAAAATTCGGAGATGAGAAAACTCTGACGCCTTCTCAAAATCTGACCAGTGACATGCTGCACTAGGAAAGGAAAAAGGTTTGTAGTAATGTCTCCAACCCTTCCCCCCTCCTTAAAATAAGGTTGTTGCATTGTGTGACATGCATTTGACAAATATGGCTAATTTCTGCATGTCTGCGGTCAGACATTTACATCCATAATTGCAGACCAGTAACCCTAGCAGTTACGAAACTGTGTCACGGACCATATTCAACTCTCAGAATTGTTCTGCCAGTTAAGATGTGAATAAGTGTATCTTTAACATTTTCAATGATATCTACTTTTAAAAGGGAAACCATTCAAGACCTCAGATTTTGTGCTATAACTGTGTCTCAAATAAAGCGAAAGAGACGTAAGTCCTATCAAAGTTATCAGCTTCAGACTTCTTGCCTTTCTGTCAGTGACACCTCTTTCTAAGATGAAAATTGGTTAGCAACCATTTCTACAAGTAAGATCGGGGGGCGGGGGGGGGGGGGAGGAAGCAAAATATTTACTTTCTTTATATATAGAAATTAAAATAACTCAGATACCTGAACAAATCCTGACTGTAAAAAGAGACATTTCATAGAAGAATTCAAAGAAATGTATTTTCCAACCAAAAGTAAGTCTTCATACAACATTAAAATAGACAGTGACCCTTCCTGAGCAGGGGGGTTGGACCAGATGACCTCCAGAGGTCCCTTCCAACCTCAAACATTCCATGGTTCTGTGACTCAAACTGTTAGAAATAAATTCTGAATTATTCCAATATTTTCTATACAGTGGTAGTACCTAATAACAGTTTTGTCCATGACCAGTGCTAGCCAACCTACATATCTAAAATGAGAATTTATCAAGAGTTTATAGTTGAAGCAGACAAAATAAAGAAGAGGTGGATGAAAAGAGGTTATACTCATTTTACAGACAGAAAACTTAAGCTCAGAAAGCCTGTTTCCCATTTACACTAACAGCATTCATCACTATGCTGGCAGTATAAGGGGCCTTAATGCAGCTTTAAATTTAATTTATGTAGTGTACAGTGGGCTTAGTATAATTGAGAATAAGGCTGGAATGAATCAAAGCACTCAAGATTACAAATTACATCTGTGAAAAATACTAAAATTTAACTCTTCTCATATACAGTCCAACATGTAAGCACAAAGATTTCTGTCTTCTAGAAAGAGGTTGTTTCATTAACAGTGCAAAAAGCTCCAAAAACCTTACTGTAGTTTAAGAAACAATGACTACAGGGGAAAAAAAAAAAATCGGTAAAATATCTTTTATTTTACTACCCTTCTTATTACAACTATGGAAAACTAACCTTCTAGCTTTGTTGTTAGGATGCTGTTGTTCTTTTATATACATATATATACACATACACATAAATGTTTTTCTCTTGAAAGGCAAAAAGCAGCACTGCATTTCTTCTCACTCACAAAAAAATTTTCTTTGTGTATTTGTATCTCCGTAAGTCTCATTTTAGGACTATCAGTAACAGTATACATGGATGGAGTTCAAAAAAGTCTAACTTTGAGAATAATAATACCAAGCATCAAATACTTCTTTGATACTCAGAAGTCAAGAAATTTATTCTCAGATATGAAACTTAAGCCATCTCAGGTGAACAGCCTTAATCTCTCTCAGACAGTAGGTAAACACTGTGCAACTTAAAAGCAATAATCACTAACATACAACTAGACAATATGACTAACATAGTATTTGGACTTGCATAATTGATGGAGAAAATGACGTTCATTAAGAATGATATCATATAAGAAGCTGAGGACCTTCAGTGCCAGCTGCAGAACTCAAGAGAGATCTGAATGCATTTAGTAACTGAAAGGACCACGCACAGAACAGCTCTAGCTTGCTTTTGTTGTGCCAAAAAATCCCGTATGGAAACTCTACATCCTGCTGAAGTGTTCACAGAAACAGTTTAAAAGTACAGTTTCAAGAAGAAAAATAATTACCATTCAGAGAAAGTATTACTATTCTAACTGCATCAACAAAAATTACTTTCATCATCAAAACAATTTCATTTGAAAGTACCTTATTATTATCATACTAATCTAGCGATTAATAATTTAGTTTGTCAGCTTCAGTTAAAATGGAAGTTTTCTCCATTCTTAGTTAAGCCTTATATATTTTATTTTTTCACATTCTCTCATCACATTTGAACTAGATAATACATTTACTGCATCAGGTAAATACTTTATCAAAGGCTGCATTCTCTACAAGTAGTCACGTAAGTAACAAAAAATAAAAGCAATTATAATAAATATAAATTATATTTACCATAACAATGCCTAAAGGACAACCTCAAACGTAGCCTCCTCTTTCTAGGCACTGTACAAAACAATAATTATGACTACTCCTTCAGAAAACCCTTTTTTATTATTATTTTGTATGACTTCACATACTCTTTTCTCTTTGTGGGAAAAATAAATGTTTGTGTGAGAAAAGAGAATACACCAATTCACTCTGAGGGCAGAGCGAATATTCCAAAAATATTCCAAGGACAAAGAACAGAGAGTATTAGAACTATCACGAGCTTCCTGCTCAAAAATGGCCCTAATTTGGTTCTACAGCAGTGAAAAACTTTTGATATTAATCTTTGCTATTAATTCTTTTTGCAATGAACAGGTAGGGGAAACATGCTGAAGAGCCTTTCCTCCAGTAGGCAGATAGTGTGTAACTTTTTTCCCCAGATCTAGTCAATGCCATGTTCCTAATTCCTTACTGACACTTCAATAAAYATAACCTTTCCAAAGTTCAGTCCAGATAAGCTGGAGATGATGAAGGCCAGTTTGGCAGCTGAACAACAGAGAGAAATAAGATCAATCTTTTAAAAGATATACACATTTTCATTAATTATCTTCCTAATTTATGTGGATCTGAAGTGAACATTAATTCCTCTGAGGCTCCATTTGCATGGTCTTGTAACCTCTCAGTATGATGGCAATGACACGTTTCACACATTACAAGTGTTAAAAAGCTGCAAAATCACCTTGTGGTGGCGTTCACAATAAGGAAGTCTATTTCATCAGTACCTTACAGATTGCATTATTTTTTTCCTTAATTTCTAAGTAGAATTCAATATTAACATTCATCTTCAAAACTCTTCACAGTTTTAGTCCCAGCTTTCTGAACAAGACTCTTCCTGTCCTAGTCAGAAAGAGTACTCCTGGAATCAGCATATCCATTTCTCCAACCAGTTGAAAATCTCACTATTTGGCAATCTCTTGACTTGTACCAGGTTTTCAGTTCTAGTGCTTTGCTAGCTGCACTAAACAATCATGCAAATTTTCTTCTCAGACATGATGCATGGGTATGTATTCTGAATAGTAAAAAAAAAAAATTAACATAAAGCATTTACGTGACACAAAAGTGTTAAGATACAGTTACAGCAAACCCTACTCTCCCTCAACTCTTCTTATAAGTTTGCAATTTCGTCCTACTTTATGCAAACTTTCTCCACAAAATTAAAAGATTTTCTTTTTTATCTTTGTTGACCTTGCTAAAGCACTTTCATAGTATTTAGAGTTGAACTATGTATTTTATCTGAAAAAAAGTTTTCAACAAAACGATGATTAATTACAATAATACACCCATATCTTTTTGATTCTTAGAGCTGCATTGCAAGTTGAAGAGATTAAAAACATAAAATGCAGCATAACATTTACAATTATGATTTTAAATATAACAGAACTAAATGGCTACAGTATACAGTAAAGTATCCACATTTTGGTTCACTAACACATTATTAATTTAAAGAACAGTGAGGGATATGAATCAGCATCCATACATATTCAAGTATTTTTCACCTTCAACAAAGAATATTTTACATTGCTTGCTATGACTGCATATGAGTATATTAACTATATCATGACATTTGTGAAAAGCCGTCCAACTAGCAGATCTTTCACACAAGCTAAAAGACAAACTTTCCAGGGTAATGTAGACCCAAACCCTTTTATTCATCTTTAATGTAGACCCAAACCCTTCTATTCATCTTAAAAAAAAAAAAAAAACAAAAAAAAAATACAAACAAAAAACCCCAACATTTCATAGCATGCTTTTTTAGAAATTTCTCACTAGTACCTATCTAAAATGTATTCCCTATACATAGTCATATATATAAATGTGTAACTAACAACTGATTCACATATGCTGTTGCCTGAATATGTTGTTGCCAGGCAACCGCTATAAAGCATTTTGCACTGCTTGCAAAAATCTGAATGAATGATTCGAGGCAAGATCATTTCTAAAAAACTAGGAAGAAAACTCACTACTGGAATGACATGAATAATTCCTTGTGTATTTCAAGGATTAACAGAGAATGTTCCTTCCGTAATTACTGATTTGAGAAAGGACAACTCTTCTGAGTAGGATTTGAAGGGCATTTTACAACAAGGAAATTCATGTTCTATGCATGCAGCTAATGTTCCTGCCTGGACTCTGATCCAAAGCCACCAAAGTTAATGGGTTCCTTTAAATTGACTTCAGAGTCTTTTCGTCAGGTCTTTAATGTCCATCGTAGGACAAAAATTACAGACTCCTAAATGAAAAACCAAAAGGACATCGCTTCACAGGAGATACAGAATAACTCTCAATAAATTTTACCATCTCATGATATGCACGTGAAAGAGGTCTACAAACACTTCTTTGTGTAAATGTCATACAGCTAAGGTATAATCTCACTGAGGCTAATGACATTACACACAAGAGTAAAAATAGAAGCATCCATAATCCATTGGTAACATGGATGTCATATGCTACCTGTAAAAGAGGAACTATTTGTCCCTTTAAATAAGTGCCATCCATTACAAAATTAATAGACCTTTGGCTATGAGACCTCCTGAGAATTAAGAGGTAGAAAAGCACATCAAGAGAAGCAACTGGGAAACACAGCAACTCAGAAATGTCCAATACAAGCCTGACTCGCAAGTTTCTTTAAACATAAACATTAGCATGAAAAATTGTTGGACCTTTTGTCCTTGTTTACAATGGCTGCAATATATTTCTTTCCATTTCCTGCACAGTGTGCTTAATCAATAAGAACTGGTCAAAAACTCAAAATGATTGTTCTTTCCATAATGACCAAATTGGAAATCCATATATTTTCCATTTAATTCTGCAAATCTATTCATGTAACTGTAGCAAGAAAGAGTACTGAAAGCAGTAATTATTGGTATTTTAAATGATACTTTCAGTATTAAGTAGTAAATATGACTAGATTCTTTAATGGATTACAGTGAAATCCTCTTAATTCCATATCTCAGGTTGTCTAGAACTAGCATGAAAAAGGAACTCCTTTACATGGAAGTAACCTGGCATCTAAATCCTGTCAGTCTGGAGCTTTATTAAAATTAAAATAAACCCATTATAGATAGGAATTAAGTTCAAAGTTTCATTTGAATCATTTTCATGCTCTGAGATGTAATTCACGGTTGAGGTCATCCATCAGGATGCAGTTATAAATGGCAATCTCGGTGCTTTCAAACAGGCTGAGCAGATTTCCCATAGATAACATCAAATAATCTATGGCAAGTATATCCATTCCAGGCTGCACTATTTGCTCAGGCTTTTTCATTTGTTTGTTTGTTTCTTAGAATATGCTACGGCAACTCAAAGAAACAGAAGAGCCTTTACTCTGTATTCATCATGACCCATTTGCAAAGTCGCTGCCATCAATCAGCGTAATCTCAAACTCAGGACATTTTGCAGATCCCTTCGCTTTCTTCACCCTAAATATATACACAACATCAATTAAATGTTAGGATTTTGTAAGACAAGTACTGCACTATTACAAGAGGAACCAAACTGCAATCAGATATTCATATTCATAGCATTGTTAGGGCTGATTGATTGAAGACAGGGTTAACAGCAGAAGGAGAAACACCATGTTCATTTCCAGGAAAGGTACCTGTAATGATCTAAAAGTATGGTTAAAAATAGGGTATTTTATATGGTAAAACTTGTCATTTGGTGACTAAGAGCAACCTGTTATTTATTACTCAATCAAGACTGACTGGCACGTACAATTTTCTCTTCGGATAGCAGTATTAGAGTATAAGCTGAACCACTCARGAAATAATTCTACTCAGTATGTGGAAACACATAAAAAGCCAGTACTTATTCACCTACTGAGTGAAAATTTCCGTTAGATAGGATTCTTTTGTTCTGTGGCCAAGGCGTGCCAAAAAACAAGACAAAAACAAACAAACAAAAAGATTATGACTTCAAAGGTTGATATGGGTCAAAACAAGACCATCGAAGTGACACAGTGCTCATTTTTAATTAGACTTCCTAACGTGACATCAAATTGTTTTTCTTCTAAGAAACAGCACTTCAACAAGGCATGAAATCCTCGCAGCTTAGTTTATTAGGAGGCAACAAAGGGATTCAATCTGCTACAAGAAAGTTTCAGCCTATAAGCACAGTCAGCGCAGTATAAAACTGTCATATGAATTTTAATGTGACACAAGTATGAAAGATTCCAAAAGAACAAAGGCAGCACAGTCCTGTTCCACGCTACACGAATGACCTATTCTGATCTGAACAGCACACCACATTACAATCAAATTTATTTCAAAGGAGGGTCGCACAGGTCAAATGTAATGGCTGCAAGAATGAGGTATTTCCTTTATGTAGTATTAGAGAAAAGCAAAATATCAAACAGCGCAGGAATGCCAGAGCACTGAAAAGAAAGGCATATTTAGGCTACAGGGAAACAGATTCTAAAAAGATGTTTTAATTACAGTTATCCTCGCTTACTACAGTTTCTAATTTTCAAAGATACTTGCGATGCCTCAATGAAGACGTCATGTATACATGTGAGATTGTCTACTACATAGGCTTTAATACATATTTAAAATGTCAAGGCACCTTAGAAATGTTTTATATACAGCCCATGCTTAACAAAAATAAGGAGATAGGCTAAGTGGTCTAACTGCCTGGATATCTCTTCGTGGCCTGACACCTCCACGGCATAAACGGTGATCTTCCCAATGGAGGCAGATGTCAGATTCCAACAACAACAGACAGGCTGGTAAAGTTCCTTATTTTGGCATGCTGACTATCCAACCCTACGTCGAAAGAAGCCACTTTAGCAACATAAAGATATCAGAACAATGGGGTCTACTTGAAAATACTAGACTGTCAGAAAATATACATTTAAGATGTAAATCCAATGGTAGACAAGCATGATTATGGTGAAAAAAAGGCAGAAAGTCTTAATGATCAGGTATCACTAAACAAAAAGTAAGGGCAAATTCTCACAGTACTTCTTGGCATATATTCCCATCGCGACTTAGGCCTCGTCTTTGACTTCAGATAACCCTTCTGATGAGAATCACTTATTGATGGCAAAATAGCTCCGAGTCTTGACCGCTTGGTTCAGAATGGACGTTTGTCCATCCTCCATGACTGAAGACAGCACTCACACATACTACAAATCCAACTTGCATGTATGTGGGGAGTAGGTAGACAGGGTAACAAGTACTTAAAGCAAGGTATAGCCATAGTAAGTCAGAGGTAAACATGATACCTTGTAAAAAAAAAATTCATAAAGAGTTTCTATTTTACAAAGTACAAAATCAGTAAAAGGAGGCAATCAGAAGACGACTTATGACTTGGGTTTTTAAAAATTAATTCTTGGAAAACTAAATTCTACCGGGAAGTTCACACCAAGTCAAAGGTTCTTGATTTGTTTGGGTTTTTTTGGTTTTTTTTAATAAAATTAAATATGCTATCTGATTTTGCTCTACAGTATTATGTCACTCAGTTTTACCTGAAACTTCACAGGTTGCGTGATATTGAAATATCTTCTATTTGATTCCCAGCCAGGGCTCCCTCAGTCACAAAACAAGACAGAATAAAAGCTGCACTGGAAGAATTTCCGTAATGAGTTGGATATCAGCCTAAAGGTTAGAAGTAGTTTTATTGCCCAAGTCTAGGACTAAAATTGGTATTAGTCACCTTGGCTCCCCCAGTTCTAATCAATCTACTTTTCAGGAGACATCAAAATATTCAAAGAATGTAGACCATTGTGACACAAAAAAAAAAAATAAATAAAAAAATCAATAACTTCCAGTGTATAAGAATGAAACATAACCAGCAAGAGATACAATTCTATTTATGTATTTCAAAATGATCTTAGCCTTAGTTTCCAGAACCCATAGCTCTCTTCCCTCCTTCCAGTATTTTTTGGAGGTTAAAAATATTCATTTTTTGATAGACATTTACATCCTTGAAAACTGATGTATTCACCTACATTATGACAGGTCTAGTGTAATTCATTAAGGTTTGGACTTGGAGATAGATAAGGGAAAAAAATACAAACCTTTAATGTTTCACTTGGTGAATAAAAATTGCATTAATTTAGAAATTCAGTCATCAGAATCCAATTAGCTATGGATATATACACACATATTCATACCTTTCAACCATCACATCTCATTTGAATTTTGATGCTATTTTCTATAAAATATAATCCATTTTACATTGTACTTAATAGATTTATTCAAATGTGCATCCCCATATGTCATATTTAAGCTTATACTACCACCTGCCTGAGGCTGTGTAATTGTAACCCCCACACACCTCTTCAGTAGGAGAAAATCTTCCATAGACGCTGTATGAACTGTTTCACTTCTGCTTAGTATAGAAGTATGATAATCATTCCGACCATGAATTATATCCACTCCAAAAAAATGCAGTTATACATCCCCCCAAAAAATCAGATTGATGTCTTCAAAACAAGATATTCAAGCTACTTAAGATATGTTGCAATGAAATATCACTGTCTTCATAACTCCATTTTCACAAGGCAGCAAGTATCATCCAAGATTACTGTAATATGAACTCTACATTTGTGGCATATACGCTATACACATAGGTATACAAAAGTATTCGCATATATAGAGATACACATACATGTAATTTCACACTTAGAGGACTCTGAAATACCTTCAAATACACATTTGCAAATCAAATAGATTAACTCTGCCTCCAACTGCCAACATCAAGGTGATGTGATACCATCATCTGACTGCTTTGTGTTGGGCCCATCTAATAACACTGCTGAGCTGGGAAAAAACCTGATGAGCAAACGTTAAGCAGAGGACTGCAGAAACAAACTAAGGCTTAGAAATGGCTTCTTCAGATTAACTAATGCTTGACTGATGCATGGAGTGACCCTAGGGTTGCAAAATCATTAATAAGAGCATCCATTCTCTTTGGATTTACACCATTTCTCGAACATTTGGAGTTGGCGCTATTAAAGGATTCAGACCAAACTCTCAGTGCTCTTTTGGAATTAACATCCCTGACAAGGCAGCAAAGTGCTCCAAAGGTCAATTTATGATTAGTCTCCCACCGTCCTGCACACTGTGTCTGCAAGCAAAGCACAGTATCTGGGGGGAAGGGAGAAGAGGGAGGAGGAAGAGATAAATATTAGCACTGAGATAAACTCGCAGAGCAGGACTTGGAGGAGGGCAGATTTCACACGGCCCCTGCTCTGTTAGGTTTCGGGGAAAGTAGGGGGGAGGCTGCTCACCTTCCTGGAGGGGAGAGCAGGTAGGGACTCTACACTTTTCTGCACACCCAGAGAAAAGAAACAAGGTGAACCCAGGAAGAACCCCAGCCCTCCAGCCCACAGTAATCCCTGGTCTTTTGGGATTACTGGCAACATCAGTAGTTGTGCAAGCCGGCAGAGGCCCTGGGGCTACCAGCTCCTCGAGCCTTCTTGGTTCTCACACACACAAAGGGTAGGAGAAAGCCCAAACTGATCAGTCCCGGGAGTGTCTGAAGTTTAGGAAATCCTGGCCCCTGCACGCACTCTGCTCCAACTTCACTGTCTTTTCAAGGCTTGCTGTACCCCATCAGGGAAAGTGCCCAYGGCCAGTCTGATAACATGGTGTTATCTTCAGCCTCGCAGAGCATCCCAGGCGACCCTCAGCTAAGAGGTCGCCTCTAGTTTTGATCAAAGTCAGCCTCTGCATCTGCTTTTCGGTCCCCTTCCCTCCTTGCCTGCCCCCCGGCCCGCTGCAGGCTCCCCTTCCCCAGCTCCCCATGCCCTCAGGCACCAGCCCCCCCACTTTTGTGTTACTAGCGGGCTCCTCTGGTAGCAGCCTCCAATATTTTCAGACCTTGCCCTGACTGAAGGCATCCCTTTCCCAAAACGGGAGAGGGAGGGAGGGAGAATCTGCGCACAAAGTTTTCACAGACCCTGCCTGCGCCTTCCTCCCTCCACCAAGCCCCTGCCGGAGGCAGCAAGGCGAGGGGCTGGCGTGCCCGGCCTGGGCTGCGCGGCTCGGGGAGGACGGAGGGACGCGGCGAAGCTTTCCGCGGACAGTGACCCTGGAAGGCGCTCGCTAAGAAAGGAGGGAGGAGCGGCGCCTTCCCGGAGAAGGAGACGGGAGAAGCCTGCTCTCTCCGACGTGCAATGGCAGCGCATCCCCACCGACCCCTATGGAGAAGGGAGCAAAGTCCGAGCWGCGGCAGCAGCAGGTCGCCGCGCCCCGCGCTGGCGGCCCCGGCCCGGGGCACCGCCGCCCCCAGGCCAGCCAGGCGGCCGCCAGCGCCTCGCCCCCACCCCGGGCAGGGCCGGAGAAGGGAGAGCTCACTCACCCCCAGCTTCCTGCTGCGGATTTTCACGTAGCCCTGCTTGACTATATCGTTAAAGTTGGAGGCCATGGCCAGCGCTGCCTCCTTCCTCCCCTCCGCGCCCGGAGTCGTCCTCCTCCTCCTCCTCCTCCTCCTCCTCCTCCTCCTCCGCCGCCGCCGCCGCCGCCGCCTCCTCCTCCTCCCCCGGGCTCTCCCGGGTGCCGCCGGCCGCCGGCTGCCGAGGCGCCTCTGGCATCCAGGCAGCGGCAGGCGCCGCGCTCCGCTGCGCTCCGCGCCGCCCCGGGAGGCGGGTGGCGGCCGCCCGCCCGCTCCGCTCTTCCGCCGGCCCCTCGCTTCCCCCGCGCCGCCGCCCTGCCCGCCGGCCCCGCACCGCTCCGCTCCGCTCCGCCCGGCGGCGGCTCCGCCGCTGCCCGCGCCTACGGCCGGGGAGGCGGGCGGGGCGGCAGGCGGAGCGGAGCGGGGACACCGCCCCCGGCGCCGCGGCCGCGGAGCCCGCCTCCAGCGCCGGCCCTGCCCGCCGCCGAGGGTCGCGGCCGCCCGGGGTGGTGTCCCCGGGGAGGCGGCTCGGGTCTCCGGAGCCTGTGGGGGTGAGCTCCCCCCCCCGCCGCCCCCGGGCGTGACGCAGAGCTGGGGCCAGATGCGCTCCTCGGCCTCGACGATTTTACCCACTTTTCTCCAGGCCGCCAGATCGCGGTGGCCGCGGCACCCCCCGCTCGGGTGGCAGATCCCTTCGGAAACGCGGCCCAGGAGGGCATCTCCCTGCGTCTGTGCTCAGGAAGCCGCGTAGACGCCCAACACCAAACATTGAAATACTATGTCAATACAGCTAACTCAATGAAACAAACTACAATGAATCTCAACTACAAAAGTAAAAAAAAAAAAAAAAGGCACAGTCCATCTGAACTTGAAAAATGAGGTGTCACACACAGGCATTCTGTGCCCTCCGCAGTGATGACCATGTCTTTAATTAATTATACTACTCCTTGAGGTGGATCTAGCAAAAAGAACGACTTCTGGAAAAAAGCATAGTGTTTAGAAGAGGTCAGGAGGAAAAAAAAAMCACTGAATTGCTTGTGGTTGCTTTAGCTATATGCAAAACAGGGATGGATAAGAATGAACCTAAACTTCTTGAGAAAGAAGAACTACAAATGTATGGAATTGACAAGACAGTGCGTTACTACTGTGCTATAAAAATGTACTTCATAAACGCTTTCGGTGAAAAAAGCTTGATTTTTGTGATAAGCTTAATAAGAGCTTCATAAGCTTTTTTCCCAGGTATCTACTTTCTATTGCACCATTGCCCTGAAGTTTCATGTATCAGGAATTTGCAGCATACAGTGTGCTACAGTCTGAGGCAATGAAACATTTTTCTATTGTTGAAAATTTGTCAGATTTATTTCAGATTTTCAAAATCAATAGACAATATTCTTAGCAAATGGATTATGAAGTTTGTTATAACTTAGTTGTTTTTGCATATCCAACCTTCTGCAAATTAGACTTTCTCCATAAAACTCTTCTGAACTTACATCTAGAGATTAATCTTGCAGCAAATAGGAAAGATACAATCTAGAAAATTGATTACAGTGCTTGGGTGATGGAATTATGAGGAAAAGCTTTGTAACTTCACTCTGTATAACTATATAGAGGAAATGGGAGATAAAAGAGAAATCTTGATGTTTTTGATTTCCAAAACATTTTTATCTGTGCTGAAAGTATTTTTGCTAGCCCACCATAAACCAGGTATAGAATGCCATTAAAAAAAAAAAACAACCAAGAATCTCAATATTATGATTTAAAGACTCTTGCTTGCATCCAAGTTTAACAAGTGTGAAAATTATGATCCTAGGCCAAGAAAATTCTCTTTCCCCAGAATAACCATTATTATTTTATTTGTTCTGATTTTTTTTTCCATAGTTAATTAGTAAATGGTGAAGCAGATGAAAGTTTACCTATCTTCTAGGAACTTGATTCGCGATTATATGAATTTTGGAACATCTGCTAGTAGTAAGATTCTGCATTATTTTTATCCAAGCAAAAACTTCTATATAATTATGCAATTGTTTATAAAAGATATGATCATAAAAAGGAATAGAGAAAAATGCTTAGCCTATATATAGTTGTGACTTCCTAGGTATTTCTAGCAAAATGTCAAAAGGATATTGTAAGTTTGGACTTTACTTTGGGCAGAATATGACTTCTTCCTTAACTTCTGTTTTAATGATATGTCAAGTCAGGATATTCTGTGATTTTAGAGAGAAAACTGGGATATGCTTACAAGACAATTCTTTCAAGACACCTTACAACATATTAACCACAAGTTTTGTTCAAAATGAGACTAGTGATTGTTTAAAGTACAGAAAGCTCTTCAAGGATCAAAAAGGAGAGGAACATTTCCTTTCAATTGCCAACCAGAAAAGTACATAATCCTATTCAATTAACTGACAAAAAGACATTTCCCTTACAGATTAACCCTGAAAGATTTGTAAGTTTGTAGACCTGGTTTCACATGCAGTCCCTGCCCCCTTTTCACCACCTCTCAGCTAAACAAAAAATTGACTTGTAGGATCTGAGAAAAATTGTATCTGTCCTCAAATTGAGATAGAAATAATGGTATGAGGGTTTTTTTTTAAAGATTGTGCTGCATCTTGTATGAACGGGGCAGCAGGTTCAGAACATACAGCATTCCTGGGCATTTTTTAGTTTTTCAACCTCTGCAGTAAGAGGTAACGATACAGCAGAACTTGTGTCACCTCCCTAACATGCATGTCTTGTTGTCAGAACTCTACTGTTTGGAAAATTTCCTGCCAGTGAAATTGAAAAAGATGATATATTTCCAAAGTTAATCAGCCATTTATTCTTGAGTATATTATTTTATAATATAACATGCATGGAAAATGGTTTTGATTGTATAGTCATATCTCTATTAGTAATTTTCAACAGATTTTCCCCAATTATTTCTTATTGTTCTTGTATTTTTCTTTAAAATCAATGTATGAACTGCATTATTGTTATTTATTTTATTACAATAAAAATGCAATAAGAGATAAGCAAAATATGTGTAAAATACAAAGCATTTTCATTCTACGTTCTACAGAGTGTAAACTCGCCAACCTGAGCTTATAAGATGATCGATCTGGTATTTATTTTCAGCTGCTCTGGATAGCATCAGTCAGAATGATCAAATATTCATTTGCATACGGGTCCCATGGGCAGCATGTGGCACAAATGCATAGCAAGGCCACTCTGAATCACCGGAAGACAGCCAAACTCTCTTGTCACTTCCCCGCAAAAATAGTATGTGTTCATAACACATTCGTACATTGTATTTGTTGTGAAAGTCACAACTTATGAAGGAAGATTCCCGAAGCAGTCACCCCAAATACTTTACCCTGTTTTTCTTCAGGAATCTCAGGAAGGTAAATGTTCTCGGAAAATCAACAGGTACAAACTCAATGGAGCCAAAAGGAGGAGGCAGGAAAGACATAGTATGGTTCCTTCTGAAGAACACATTGCCATGAACTAATGCCTTATATATTTTGTAAAATATTATTTCTGATAYGCCTGTTTGTGTGAAATCATCATTTGGAAAGGGAAATGATTCAGCAAGTAATCAAGACACAAATTATTTCAAGCAGAGAAGTTAATTTCTAATCTACCCAACATAAGTTCAATCAAAGCTAATACTATTTTGGACAGACAATATATATTGCCACTTACCTCTGTCAGAAAGTAATTGGTTTAAATGAAATGATCTTAACTTGGCAAAATGAACAAATTTTGTATTTGTTATTTTTATTTGTTATTATTTTAAATCTGAATTTATATATCCCCTATGAATGATTCTGCAGTAACAGTTGAAGTTTCCAGCCAGCATGGACTTTCACCACACTTGCCAAAGAGGAACACAGAGAGCTCCCTCTCTCAGTTTGTAGCAAAGAAGGCTGTGTTTCTCCCTCTTCTTCCCTGACCAAATACCAGCTGAGTCTAAAGGAGAACCTCTGGTTAAAAGTTTATCAGGGAAATGGCAGTTAGTATTTAACCAAGACATCTGATAAAAACATGTTCTCACCTAAAGCTGTTTCCTGCCTAAAATAAACAGTAATTTTTATTATGATAACAGAAATTTGCATGGGCAATGCCAAGAAAGGAACATTAGCTAATGTATTATTAATGCATTGAAAGCCTACCTTCATCTAGGCTTCAGACAATTATTTTGCTCCAACCCATAAATCACATACTAACCAGAGTCCTTTGTGAACTAGCATGAAACATAAATCACCTAGATAGACAATATTAAAAAAACTGTTGTTTTCCATGGGCATTGTAAAAAGCAAAGCCATTAGTGCTTGCATGAAACTGCATACATATTTATTACTGGCTTACTATCCAGACCCATAGTGCATATTCTTTCATCCCCCAAATATAGGGTAGACAAATAGGCTAACATCTTACCCTGTTCTTTCTGACCTGTGTCAGAAAGGTAAACAAAAAAATAAAAGTGACATCTCTTGTCTTATAGGGTGATACATTGCAGCTAATAGTTTAGTCTGTTTCTCGAGATCAGAAAAAGGAATACTGTTACCCCGGCTTTTCTATCAGAGAGCTACTGAGAGTCAAATCTCTGTTCCTCTGAGACTCTGCCTTTTGACACAAATCATAATTCATGCTATTTGTTATTTGCCCCAAAACAAGAAATACCATGGGCATGGTTTGGGCCCCAGTAACTGCACTGGCAAACTACCTTTGTCCTGACGGATGTGCTCTCTCAGAGGTAACTACACCAGCCTGAGGCATTACTTTCCCCAGATATCGGCCCCAGTCCAGTTTTGGAGAGCAATGCCCTGTAGCTGGGATATTAGAAGTGTATGTATACTGGCTTTATCATAAAGAGCTTAGGCTGATCTATTTGACTATGAAGTGCAATATCCAAGAGTAAGATACTTCGCTTCTGCTTATGGGGGAATAATGTTTTGAATTAAGGCAGCTAAATCTTGGGGAACGCACTAAGCCTAATCCCTTTGCAAAAAATATAGCTATAAAAGCAGTGATTTTCTGACTGGCTTCTGCCAATTTCTAAACATGAAACATGGTGAATACCATATAAATGTTCTATTTAAAATAATATGTTTGGCTTTTTACCTACGATACTTCAACAATCTTCAGAAACAGCTGCAGGAAAACTTTTAGGGAATGAAATCACATTTTATGTAAAAAGTATTATTTTCCATCATAATTATCTTTAAAGACTCAAAGGTTGAAACTTAGCAAAGTACACTTAAGCTTGAAGACAGACTTGAATTCTGATTCTTCAAAGTTTTCTACCATGGGAAGTCTTGTATAAAAAAATATTCCACCTACCACCTTTCTTCATATTCTTTCTAGTCTATAAATAGTCAGAGTTATCCTCTGTTAATGAAAAGCTCTACAGTTTCACTACAGTGGAACAAAAGCTTCCAAATTCATTGTAAGCATATTCTATTCCTACAATTCCCTCCCTTCCCACAGGGAAAGTAGGATATTTGATTGACCCATTTGTTTGTCCACCAATTCTATCCTCTTAGGTAAACTTTAAATCTGGTCTTGTGATAGAGTCTCAAAAAAGAGAAATTCCCTTCCAAACTAAACCATGGGATACTGAGAAAGAGAATGCACATAGGAAAGAGGACTATTCATTTTATGTTTCTTATAATATAAAGAATAAGGTTTTATGAATATGTCTCCAGAAATATGCACAAGGAAAAAAAACAGCCTAAAACCAAGAATGTGGTAATGAAGATGTAGGACAGAAATGTTAACTGAAGAACCTTAAGAAGGTGGAGAAAAGGGATTGACTGTAAGACAATGAAGTGTCTCAGTGCCAAATTTCACAAACTAGGAAGCAAAGTCTTCCAAAACACAAGTGAAAGCTAGGGCAGTCTAGCTTAGCATATTTTTGTATTATAGCTGTCCCATCCTTTCCCGTTCTTATCAATTTCCCCGAGAGGAGGAGACAGCAAAAACCTGAGAAAATAGGAGGAAGGGAGATCTGCCTTAAATTTAAAAGGAGATTCCAGCCTGACCTAACAGAAAGAGGAGTGCAATCTAGCTGAGATGCTGAGGAACAAAATGTGACTATAGTTAAATATAGCCTTCATCACACATTTTGTTGCCTTTTTTTTTTTTCCTCTATTTTTGTGGTATTGTTGCAAATCTATGCTTTAAGGAAATTGCAATCTTTTAGCCTTAAATTTTGTCTGACTCTTAGTGGTCATATGCAAACTAATGTATTTCATTATTACAGCTGTGGTGAGCCTATCCTTAAGACACAGGAACTCCAATGTTTTAATATCCAGCTTCCACCCATATTGCTCCAAAATATCCAAACAGAAACATGTAGCTCCACTTGTATTGTCTAGACTAGCTGGGAGTTGCCAGTGTGGAGATCTGAGAGAAAGAAATAACAAGAGTTAGGTAGTAAAGCTTTGGATGTGCAGGAAGATACCAGGAAACATGTCTCAGTAGGGACCATCCTTGAGAACATGCTCAGGATCCTCGTGAAGCTTGACACAGCCTAGCAGACAACCCAATCTGGTGGGAATAAAAAAAATGAAAGGTGGGTGGTAGCTTAGAAATTCTGTGAAAACTGATGTCAGGTAAATAACAAAGACTGCAACTAGTCCTATCAGTAAGGGAAGGCAAGTAAACTTCATCTATCACATATTCAGTGTTGCTGTTATCTTCTGGCCAGTTCCTATGACCACACTCTGGACTATGTACAGCAAGGGCTTCTTATGTCCAGGTGTTGCAGGAGACAGTGGGTGAGTTGTGGTTACTGAGGCTAGGACATCTAGTAGAGGAGAAAAATCACAAATTCCTAGCAGTCTAGAGTTCATTGGCTGTGCTTACAAAATGGCTTGTTTAAAATCCAGCTGCACTAACAGTGCACCAGTCCCTCACACAGCGAGCAGCCCGTCCAGCCTGAGAAAGGCACCTGGATGCATAACTTTTCCGTGTGCTCACAACCAAAATTTATGCCTTCACTATTTCAAATAATGGCCCTTGTGGATATCAGATATTTCAGAATACAGTATTACTGATGGTAGTGGAGGAGATAACCGTCACACACCCACTGCCTCAGCATCATACCTCACATTATTTACTTTACCACAGAATGTACTGAAGCTTTAGAGAACTGGATGAAGCACCTCCTCCAGAAGAGTGTACAAACCCACTGTTTTATAAACCTTTATTCATCTGACAACATCCTGGGAGCACCGTACCCCAAACTGGTGCATGCAGATTCCACTGTTCTGTGGGTGTATTTGGACCGATGCTAGCAGATGGATGTCAAATTTGCAGAGACATTCTGTGGTTGCTTTCAGTACCTGTAACTTTCACAGGACAAGACTGGGACTCCCAGAGTCCCAGACAGAAGTTTGAGCTTGTGGGGAGATCTAAATTTCATGACCTTTTGGGTAGGGTCCAAGAGCTGGGGATTATACTGAATTTTTATAAGCCCTAACGTGACTGTGCCTTCAAATCCAATGAGAAACTCAGAACCAATCTGTTAAAGTCTGCAGGATTTGTGGTTGTGGTCTGTGTTTTCCCTGGGCTGACACCGACTTTTTCTACTGTACGTGACCCTAGTGATTCCAGCCCGGGCCCTTCACGTGGGCAGGCGGAGAGCGGCAGGAGGAAAAAACCTATTTTAGTCCTCACTGCCATGTGCTTTCCGCTGGAAGTGTCATGCCGTGTTGCTGTTTTTAATGTGCTACCAAGTCATCATTCCTCACCCTCCGTTGCTTGCAATATCAGGTAGAGTAGGCGGTAGGCACTGCTTCAGGGAATGTTCAGTGTAAAACATAAATATTCCCCTACTTATCTCCAAACACATATGTGTATGGTTTTGCAACTTACTTAATCTTACCTGAATACATTTGCAGAATGGTTCAATATTAACATCACTGACTTTCTGTAAATCTTTAGAAGTAATAAAGGCATTATGTACGTAGCTAATTGCCAATCCTTAATCTTTTAAAGTTAATACTTAATACTATTTTTTGTAGTTAATGCATTTTTTTTTCCTGTATAGAATAGTTGAAGCTGCAGCTTGAGAAGATAAAAAATGGATAGACTTTTTTTGAAAAAATGGGATATATGCACATTTTTCTAGGTCAAATAATTCAAAAAAGGCTTTTCAAATGAGATATTTTTTCTCTGAAAAATTGCTCTCTTATCATATTCGAAAACATTTGTGACGTTTTAGGCTGAATGAGAAAATCTTCTATAATTATCATTCATTTTCCTCTAAATGTACATGTAAGCATGTGTTCATGCACAAATAAATGTGAGGTCCGAAGCGTAACTTAATACAACTGTTATCTGTTTTCATGCCCTAACAGTGCAATAAAGCTCTTGTGTATGTCTATAAAATGGAGTTAAACATTTTGTGAATGTTTAAAAATCATCCAGGAATCCATCAGCATCTGACTTGACTGCATGTTTTGCGGGTTTGTTTGTTTGCTTGTTTGGTTGGTTTTTATAGCTTCAATTTAGTTATACAGATCTGGGCACCTAATTCATTCTTTTGTTCCAAAGACAGTAATTTGAAAGGAGTACTTTCCATGAACCTAACAGTTCGGAGCACTAAATGTATTTTCAGACAACTGTAATGATCTGATAGAAATTTCTGAGTTGATCATTTTTGACTGTCAGATATGCTATTACTTGCCTATCATCTTTTATTAGAAGGTGATATCAGTATTTGTTCTTTCTGCCTGTATTTTTTTTTTAACCACAGATGATCCAGATTTTACATTTTAAATATGACTGACTATTTTAATCAGGAGCAAGCATTATTATTCATTTCAAAGATTAGATAATTGCAACTGTTATATGCTATCCAGTAGGTATTATATTTATTAAAAATAGAGATTTTTTCTTTCTCCTCTGAATCTGCAATCCGTGCTCGAAGACCAGCAGATATTTTTTAATTACTCCTTTTCTGGAAGGCATATTTGGGTGGGAAATATTTATTAATAAAAAAAGTTGGTACTCTCTTATAATCCCCAGCTTGTTAATTTTAAAAATAATGCATAAGTTTGCTACAAATAAAATACTTTTATCCTCTACGAAGGCCATGCCTGTTTGAAACAGMAACCAGCATGGTGATGAAGGCTAGGCATCTGCCAAGATTAAAAAGAAGAGGAACTTAAAAACAAGGTTTTTGAATTTCATCCCTCATGATCTCAAGAAATAGATATTAATAGCGGGTATGAGATTGTAGGTGACGTTTTCAGACCCCGGTGGGCAATAGAGCAACCCTAAATGTGGGTGACATAATATACTTAACAGCAAGATTACATTACATTGAAGAGATCCCAATTAATTCTTCCTGGTTTCTACTGATTCCATTTCTGACTGGAAATCACATTAAGATTATTAAGGATAGACAGTTCTACCTAAGCAGAAATCAAGAGGCAAATTTAACATCCTCTCTCATTAGAATCAAAACAGTTGCTTGTTTACCTTCTCTACTTTAATAGAACCCAGGAAAAGAATGGTTATTTGACCCCCAGAAATATCATTTTGGTGAAAGCTTTGAAGAAAAACCTTCAAACTCCTTCAGTATATCCTTTATAGCTTATTTCTTTTAATATTAATTTTCTAAGGATGTTATGTAGTACATTAGGCTATCAGTTTTGCTTGCTACACACAAAAAATGTACATTAAATGTAGATCAGCTTTGATTTAATATTCAGCTTTACTATTATTACGGCTAAGTCTTGCATTTCATTTCCAATTAAAAATATATCTAACAATCAAAAAATTCTAATTTTGCCAAAATACTATGCGTTTTTTTTATTTTTAGTTTAACCAACAAAGTCACTGCTACTCACTACTAGTAGTCTAGTCTAGTACTCATTGCAAGGAATGGAATAGTTTCTATAGATCACTATGCCTGCAACAAAATCCCTTCTAATAAGCAAAAGTCATAGATGTCTGAAACTATATTCTCCCCTCTCTGCAAAATGAAAGCTTCTAACTTAGGTCCGTGGTAGATAATTCCTAAATGGAGGTTTGACACACTCTCTTCATCCTAACGCCATCCTCATACTGTCCCACGATCCCAACTAATGAAGAGAAATGGAAAAAAAGTCTCCTTTTCACTCATACCCTGTTTAAAGGAAACTCAGGGAGGTGGTTTCATTTACTGCCTGCTAGTAGAAGTGCATTTTTAAAAAAATGAAGAAGGGTGGAAAAAAGGTATCTTGGATGAGAACAATAAAAGCAGACAGAGATGAAGAAGACACGACACCCTAGGAAGCTTCATAACTCCACAGGGAGTTGTGTCACCGCAGAAGTGAGAACTGCACAGTCTGTTCTTCAGCATTCCTCCATGCTATGAAAACAAAACCAATGAAATTAAGTTTTGGTAAAGAGAGCACACATAATCACATGGCACAGGGATGGCAGCTGAAAACCATAAAAATATAAAACCTACTTATGTATCGTCAAAAAGATGTATGTTTTCATAGTAAGTTAAAAAAAAAGGTCACTGTTTCAAAATCTTGCTGGAGAGACATTTGCTCCTCTTTGAGGAATGAATGACCGTATGTTTTAATTGCTGGCATTTTCCATTCTAGACCCTTCTAAATCAAGCAATGTCTAACAAACAATCAACAGCTACTGTGGCATTGGATCAAATCTCTAAAAAAAGGCAACAGAGATTCTCCTCTGAGTACTACTAAAAATCCTTTAAAATCATTGACATGTGACAGTAGTCAGGTACTCAGAAAACCTAAGTGGTGAGCCTCAGAGCAACAAAAAAATCAAAGCTTTGAATGTATTCACAGACTGGTGTCAGAAGAAGGAGTCTATTCACACTTTTCTGTTTTCTATACAAGGCATAAACAATTTAGGATTTGCAAAGGACTGAATGAGCAGGTCCAACATATGAGCCAATATTTTATTAGTTTTTCTCTGGCCTTGTATAAAGTTCAGATAATTTACATATTGTGTAAGCTGGTTTTCTTCTTTTTATTACAATTACTTCTATCGTTTCTTCAACTTTTTCCTTCTATTTACCAGTTGTATAATGCTTTTGCGATCAGTCTTCTAATGCATTTTAAACAGCCTATACATTTAAGCATAGATTTATATATGTGTATAGATTTATATATATTAATACCTTCCTAACAATCAAGTCTTTCTAGAGCTCAGCTGTACAGMAGCAGGTGAAAATATCTCTCTTTGTTCCACAGCGGTTACAAAGCACTACCATATCTCCTTCTATTAAAGCTATGCAGCTGGAGGCCTATTCTGCTCTCACCAGTGTGTGTGCATGCATTTGATTTTTGAGTGGGTCTAATGTATAACTTACAAAATGTTCATCCCATTTACATGCCAAAAAATGTGCAGTCCCTCATCTATGTCCTATGAGTAGGAAGCTACTGAAGATTTTTACCTCGTAAAATTTCCCTTTAGGTTATGGGAGTTTTTTCCCTTGCACGTTTGTGTAAGAAATAAACCTATTTTACAAAGATGCTTTCAGAAAAAGGGACGAAACAGGACTTCTTTTAATCTATTGATAATGGAGGGACTTTTTTCTCAGCTTTTCAATGCTTTTTTATTTGTTAGTTTATTTTCAATGGTGAATGGCACATTCTTTCTTGTGCCAAGACGTGAGTTCAGAAAATCCTTTCCTAAATATTATAATAACAGCTTATTACAGCTTATATATTCAAAATGTCTAATGCTTTCCAATTTGAAGATGTTTTTCAAAACTTCCACATTTCTGCTATTTGCTGCAGACTGGGGAGCCTGAAGGGGAGAAATCTGTGAAGATGACAAGACTCAGTTTTCTCTTTTCATGGAATCACATTCACATTTGACTGAAGGTACAAAGAAATGAAATGTCTCTTCTCTTAACTTCTGTTCCTCAGCAAAAAATTTTGGCTGTGTGCCAAAATCACCCTGGCACATTCCCAGACCAGGTTTATACTACTGCTAAGCAATGTATTAAGCAGCCACATCAAGCTGCCTGGAAGTACCGCATTACTGCAAGAGCAGGAGAAGGAAGAGAATTGAAAGGTGGATTTGGAAATGTCAGAATTCAGATTGATTGCACAGTCCTCAAGCCACCTCTTTTCCTAAGTACTTGGTAGTACAGCCTTTAGTTACTTGGCATAATACAATTTTTTATAGGAAATAGCTGATTGTCCTTGGACTACATGCAATGACAGAGCTAGGACTACACAGGGAGTCGTACCTTGCGTTAACTTTTAAACACTTCACTATGCAACCTGAATAACACGGGGCTGATACAGAGCAGATGAACATGAGCACTGGTTTATGTTTGTGTTTTGAGTCAGCCTTTGAAAAGGAACTCAGAACCAGTACATTAGCTCTAGATAGAAAATAATTTAAAAATTATTATTTAAAAAATTCTGTATTTTTCTCCACTTCTGTTTTTAGTTTTATTGCTCTCTAAGACTTTCTCAGTCATATTTTCCCTGAAAAAGTATTCCAAAAACTTCTGTTCCCCTTTCCCCTCCCCACCCCCCTGCAATGACAGATCAAAAGCCCACTATTATTCTTCCAGAAATCTATAGGCAAAGAAAGTCAACAGGATGTTAAAACATGCACAAGGAATAGAGAAGTTTCTTCTGAGTCTTAGGAAATTCCAAAGGATGGGATTTGGGGAAAAGGTTGAGTCTGTAAGAACTCCTGTTCACTCTTCTGCATTTGCCTTAACCTCTGTCTGCTTTCAAGGAGAACAAAGCACGGACATTAGTTACCCTACTGCATAATTCAATTGAGCATTACTTTGGTATCTTCTTAGCATATACTGAACTTCCTAGTATGAAAGAAGGGACCTCAAATCCTAATTTAAATATGTCCCTGGTCAGTTTAAACATAGAAGGCGGCTGCCTGAAGCAACATGAATGACAAAATAGAAGATTTCTTCATATGACTACTTTTGTATCTCTTACATGTTACATGTTTTGACTTTAATACTATACAARTCTTGCACAAAGTGAAGGCCACTGTATAGTTTAATGTAAGCTACACAATAGCACAATAAATCTGAAAAATAGGCATGGACTTTCATGTTCAAGGCTTGAAACTTTTCATTTCTCAATGTGAATGGTCAGTATCACATAAAAAATTTATAACAAACTTTAGGAATTTTTGTAATATAAATTTGGCAGACATCTATGTTCTCTGTTCATGATGTGTATCTGATTTTAAGGTTTGTATTTAGATTCAATATCCATGTATTATGTTTAATTCAGTCTTACTTGTTAGTAGAGATAGTACAACAAAAAAAATGTCAGAAATTTTGATAAAAATAAGTACATTTTCCGATTATTTATTTTAATCACACTTCAGTGTGATTAAGAGTCTCTTAAAAATAACTACTACTCTTTTCACACCACAAAAAGTTATAACAAAAGAGTTATAACCATCCCTGCCCAAAATCACAAAATTTTGAAAAGAAGTCATCTTTTAAAATTTTGCTATTTTTTTCTCTTGACCAACTCTATCAATAACAAGCTGAAACATGCTTGTTTCACTTCCATTTTTCAGGTTTCACCCAGATGGACTGTGATGTGCTCTTCATACTAAGCAAGATTGCAATGAGTGCCTGATGTTTAAATTTGGTGGGCCCTAATCAACAAGAACAACAATTAAATTCAGACTCTTCAGACCCAAGAGCACAATCTCTGCAGTATGATGGTATTTAAAATACCAGAACTGGTATTTTATTTCTTTGGTGGTTGGGGTGAGAA
Source organism: Oceanodroma leucorhoa (assembly GCA_030449065.1). NCBI lineage: Eukaryota > Metazoa > Chordata > Aves > Procellariiformes > Oceanodroma > Oceanodroma leucorhoa. The sequence continues at coordinate 10,384,986 of JASVER010000023.1, read as the reverse complement.
AAAACAGAACAATATGTGAAATAACAGTGTATAAGTTTATTTATTCAGTTAATTCAGCAACTTGGAGAAGGATTCATTATGATTTTTGTCTGGCACATCTTAAATTCATAACAGACTGCCAAGTACTGCAAGAATAAGTATTTATAATACAAAAATAAGAGTTGTTATTTTCTTAATCAAAAGAGCTGTACTGTCACTTTTTTGTTTAAATGATTGTACATAGATGATACAACTGTACTGGTCTCTTTGAGACTGCAGACACCCTTTTAACATACCAAAGTAAGATGCATAAATGATGAAGGATATTCATTCATTTGGAGGTGGGAGGGATCTTGCAGTGTCTTAAATCTAAAACAGTGGAAGTAGACCTGTAAATCTCCCTGTTGGTGCCACTTAGGCCTAAGCTTGTGGTGGAGCACACTGATTAACTACAGGCATAGAAAAGCTGAGAGCAAGTAGACGGAGGAAGAAGACATATGCAAGCTGCGATAGAGGTGTATCTTCCAGTATTAGAAAGCATTTGGTATATAATGTTAGGAGAACTTGAATGAGGACCATCTTAAGGTGCCCTCAGAGAGCCCCACACTCCCAATTTGTCAAAGAAATGACAGCTAAATGTCAGTGAGCGGGAAGCCTATGTACAATAGACTAGAACTGAACTGCTGCAGTGCAGGAGATGTGCTCTCTGTCAGGTGTGGCTGCATTCAGTCTCACCAGGCATTCACCCAAGTAGTGCCAAGGTAGTCAGAGACTCTCAACAGACCAACATGGAATGAGGACTAAGCAGAATTTGTAATAATGTTGTTGGTTTTGCACAGACTTCAGCAAAAGCATGCTGTAAGTATACCATTGTCTGTTAAGTTAGATGGACATTTTGCGTGATGCATTTCTTTGTATAGTGATTTGCTTTTGTTTTAAACACAGTCCGTGATGCCAGAGGTGTCTCTGACAAGAGGAATGGGCCTTTGCCCATAAGTTGATGACAAAGACAAAAGAAGAAAAAGAAATTGCTTGGAGGAGGAGGAGGAGGTTTACTGGGAGTACTGACTAAAGCTGCTTTCTGAAAGCCAAATGAATTTCTGAGAGAAGTTGATAAGCTTTGAAAAGTAATTCTCTTTTTCTCATTGGACCATCTCCTATAATGTYATTCATGTAACTCGTCTACAGACAAACTATCTGGGAGAAAGGGATTTAATGTGTGCCTATGAGAAAAGAGCAGTTGCAGGTTTTGAGAGCGCAGAAGTGGCTGGCAGGCCAACCAGCACAGTCAGAGAAGATGATTGCTGAAAAAGATTACAAGCTATTAATTTTTTTGCCTAGGGGAAAAAAAAAAAGGCTGAGAAAGCCTTTTACTTATTCAGTAATTTATTTTTTTTAGTTCTGTTTTCACCAACAGGACATTGGTACAGCCTGATGCATCACAGCTCTGATTCTCTCTTTATGTATTGTCTATTCCAAGCACATTCTACAAGAAAGTTAAGTCTTGAAGACAGCAAGAGTCTCCACAAGACACTTTCTAGAAGAACCTTGAAGAAAGTTATAGATGGGTAAACTAGAGAGTTATAAAAATAAGTGATTTTTTCAGTTCAGAGGCCAAATACAACCAAAAAAGAAAGGGGGAGGGAGAAATCTGCTTTGAAGTGAAATGAATTAGAAAACTGCAATCAAAGGAATGGAATTGCCCAGTTGCATGGCTAGACTGACAAAACTTTGCTGGTTTGACTAGCTTATCCCTCATACATTGTAGGACCAAGAACAATACAGTTCTAGATGGCGTCTCTTTTAATTAGTGGTAGAATGGGCTTTTCATTTTCCATATAGGTAACCTGTTCATTGACTGCATGATATTGTAAAGAAGTCTATTCTTTCTAAAGAGTTTAGACCATTTTATCCAAATAGCTTTTTATGAGGTAAACATGAGAACAAGGAACCTGCAAGCTCTGTTTCTTCCTTATAACTCTTTAAAATATGTGATAAACCAGCTTTCTCGCAGACTTTCCAATGATACCAGTACAAAATATAACTGCTTCATCTGAAAAAAGTTGTAAGAAACCTCATTCTATATTGTCTTATAAATTCAGGATTTAGGACACTCATGATAAAGGACACAATTAAACATTTGTTCTCTTCAGGAAGGAAGAATTACACATCTACATGTAATTATTCTACAAAGCAAGTAGGCTAGTATGGTAAAAGAGCAGGTTAGGCATCGTGCTATTTGTTAAGAGAAAGAGGGTTTTGGGAATGCACTCTAACAAAAAGTTGTTTTTTTGTCGTGGAAAGGTAAACTCTTCTACTCACCTGGCATCCCTAAATGTCTCCCATATATGCATTTGTTTTTGAAATGCCAGAGTTACTTGCCTGTTTCTATCGTAATCAAAAGATAAACTGAGGGCAGCCAGAATGACATATTTAGGTAATTCATTAATGCCTCCTMGTTAAGAATGTCTGAAATCTCTCAATTTCTGTGCTCAGTCAAGGAAAAGCAACTGCTGTTCGTGACTGCCGAGGGTCCTGTCAGGCTGTGAGAGGTGAATCCAACTGGATAACCTGAAACGTTAACCTGCACGTGAAGAGTGGCAGTAGCTTGGCCAAGGTTTTTTTTCCTTTGTGTTTTCCTAAAAATGTTTACTTCTGAGGAGAAAGCAACAATTAAGCTTAGTTCCAGATTTCGAAAGATCTCTGCAGGCAGACAGATTGCCTTTTTCTATGTTGACAGCACATCTGACTGATGAAATGGCCAGCAGATTACATGTATGCACTGATGCATATAGGTCATAAATACAGAAGTGAAAGAAAGGTGGACATGCTACGTACTGACCCCTCACAGTAGCCCGAAATAAAATATATAATTAATTATGCCTTAACATTAAGAAGCAGTACAGAAAAAAAAMCACAAATTATAAGGGAAATATCTTAAATTTACCACATTTTGCAGGTACTGAGCCTGGTTTGTTTTGTTGCCTTTTTTTTTTTTTTTTAAATGCAAAAATGAAACTGCTTTTTCTTTTCTCAGAGGAAAGTTTTATGCAGCATTTTTGTACAGAATTCAGAAACAATTATCCTGATGCTAGAAAGTCACAATGGCAACAGTCTCTGAAATCATCCCATTCACATTCCTGCGTGCTCTATTTATTAAAATTCAATGCATGTTCAACTTTTATCAGCTCACAAAGGTGATGTAAAATGAGAACAGTACACTGAGCTACCACTGTAACACTGAAGGTATTCAAAAGAGAAAAAGCAAGACTGTATTACCTTTTGTACAGGCAAACCCCAGACAGTATCTGCCTCCTCCAGGACTCAGAGCAAAGGAACACCACGTATTTCAAGGGTGCTTCCTACAGCACCATTCATGCCACCAGACTCCATTAAGTACATTTGTAACTCCTTCACTAGAGAGGAAGGCAAGTCTATAAGGTTATTTACAATCATCTTGTTGAAAAATGAATTGATTAATATTTGCATTTTGACATCATACTCACCTGCAAGATCCATTCCATTCCAAGACGGATGTAGCCTCTTTACTCAGATCCTCAACCTTCTATTAGAAGATAGAAGATTCTATTAGAAGCTAAAGTCAACCATCCCTAGTTAAGAAAGGCATAAAGCATGGTGTGAACAAATAAGATCCAGTCCCATTACACAAATGCAATTCTTCGTCTTGATTATATGAGACCTTTCTTACAAATGAAAGGTTTTTCAACACTGTGTAGCACCAGTCTGCACTGGCTTTATTTTGAACATCAATCATAACCTACTATCATACCAACAGCTCTGAATAAATAACTACTCTTATAGTCCCTTAGGAACATTGTACTTTTAGCTTTCTAGCCTTCTGCAGACTGGGCAGTCTCTTTGGTCTGCTTCCACTTCTGCACTCTTCATGCCTAGGGAGCCATATCACCCGCCTTTTTCCCCATTGCTAACACATCCTAAAGATCTCACACAGGGCCCCTTCGTTTCCACGTAGGAAACTCAGTAAAACCTACAGCAGACTCAGAAAACCAATATAGCTGATTGTCTCTGCTAGTCTCTGAATAAGCGGAACTCAGATCGGGTTGTTCTTCATAGATAGCTTCATAAACACATTAAAAACCTAAGATATATTTCTGTAAATAGCACACAGCCCTCACACTTAAACTGTTACTAGCCTCCTACTACTGTGCCCTTCAGCACAACCTCGGAACGTATAAAAAAAAAATTCAGAAAACAACTGAGAGAGGTAACTATACACTGATCCCTGATCACTACTAAAGGAAAGGCTGGCTCTTGCATTTGCATGCATATCCTTAAGTCAAATGATCTCTCAAAAGACAGATAACCTCAGTGGAGAGGCCGAGAAGAGTTAGTTATGGTCATGCAAAATTAAGTCAAGCCCTTGGAATTCCATCATTCTCTGATGCAGGAATCTACTAAAAGCAGAGTTAGGAAGTCAGCTACATTGGCCCCCTAAGTATTCTGTGAGGTGTATTCTCCTTTTAAAAATGACCTTTTATTTTCTTTGCAAAGCTCTTAAATGTATAGGTGTCTTTCAGACATGGCAGTGTTGTCTGAGTACTTGCTCATGGATACAAGTATCCAAACAGTAGCAGGCTAAAGAAACTCATATTTCTTTCATGTAAATATAATAGCACTGATTAGTACTGTTTCCAAGGTCAGGAAATTGTTATTAATCCCTTTCTGGGAGCATATGTACTCCGTTATCTATCTAACTGCAGCATTAAGACACAACAAGGTATGCTTTATGAAATGAACATACGCCTCCAGAGCATTGGTACGTTCAAGACTTGGTCCCAAGAATTGTATTAAGCTTTAAGTAAATCCTCCCTTGAAATCTCATACTGTTATAAATAGACCTTTTATTTGGTGTCATTTAAATTTTGGAAAGAATATTTCCTTTTATGAAATATATATTGTAGCTTTTAAAAAGAATAGATACAATCGTGGAGAGAGCAAATGACAAGTGAAGACATAAATGCCAAACAATTTTTCTATAAATCTTTATTGTTTCTTAATATATTTTATTATTTTTACTCCAGAGTATTAGTCCTGTACTTTTCCACCTGCTGAGAGGCTCTGTGGGTTTTTTAAGTTTAGCAGCTAGGCTATTTTTTCTCTGAAATTTTGTTAAAATAAAAACTGCTTCTGGAATTTGCAGTAAATGCTTTGTCATTGACCTTGAGAGTACTTTGGCAAGCAAGGGATTTCTATGCTTTGCCAAGAAGTAATGGTGATAGCAGAAATTTTGACACAGTTGAAACTACAATAGTTAGTCTACTGTGTTGTTGGTAGCTTCACCTATCAGTATCCCCAATGGCAATATTGTATTTCAGTTGTCAATTGGGAAGCATATAATATTGGAAAAATAGGGATTTTGGAGAAACAATATCACAAGCAGCAGTATGGATTTGTCGAAACCTAATATTTAGAAATCCTTATTTTTCTTGTGTTTCTTGGAGCTTTGTGGACAAATAGTGCAGGATACTTGAATTTTTTTATTTTTTTTTTAAATTAAGAGAACTTAGTATAATCAAGTTTCTTTCAGTACAATTAAATATTCTAGTCATTTATCTCAGATATGCTTTAAAATAAATACTGAATTATAAATTAATTATTTTCCACCAACAACATTTTTTTTCTCCTTATGGCTATATATTAATCTTATGGAAGAAAAATACAGACCTTCAGAGTGTTAAACTGGAAGAAAGCTGCTTTTCAGAATTCTCTGAAGTAATTTAAGCAGGGTTAGTCATCTTTTTTCAGCCTGAAATCCTTTGCTACAAACAAAAAGTCTTGAGGCCAAACATTGTGAGTGACAGGTATTATTTATATTTAAGTAAATCGAACTTGTCTATCATCACTTTGATTCCCCTGCCTCGCCGTACAAGAATTAAGGCAGTATGCTTGCAACCCTTAATCACATCTTATGTTTGCAAACAGCGTAGGGAAAATTTTTGACGCTGTTAGCCCTTTTGCAGGTGCGGATCCGGTCTGCTCAGCACGCCTGGCGCTCAGGGGCGGGAGGTAACCTGGTGCTTTCAACGGCCTGGTGCAATACTGAGCACTTCAGCGGGTAAGTGCTGTGGCCATGGCTGCAGGGCTGGTGAATCCATCCAGTGTGGAAGACCTGGCTCCCTCCCCGCTCGCAGGCTCTGCTTTTTTCCCTGTGGAAAAAAGAGGAAGAGGAGACAGCAGATAGACAGTGAACTTCCGGGCTTTTTGCCTGACACGGGGAGTGCTCCCACAGCTCAGATGTGGCCATTACATTTGACATGTTGACACCGTAYCTTCTGTTTAAAGAAAGTTTTCAACCAGTCATCAGAGGTTCAAAGAAATGGCCAGTTCATGCTCACATATACAGCACAGGGTTATTCTCACCTGCACTAAATAAAAAGGAAAACTTTTGTTTGTGAAAACAAACATTTTTAATACTATGYGTCTGGAAATGAGTTAAAGAACAAGAACTTAGGTATTTTCCATTTYGTCTTCAACATTTCATGTGTTTTTTTCCACTAAAAAACAGTGAGTGATAAAGAATCCAGTTGGTATGATACAAAATTTCTGTAATTCAGTCGTTAACTGTTACATTTTGGGAGCAAGATGCTGTTAATTCAGCCTGTCCTGATTTTAGGCTATTGAAATAGAAATAAACCAAAATGTATCATCACATTACATGAGAAGCCTTCTATATATATAGCCAGCTATACCTGACAACTACATCGAAAAAGTAGTCCGGGAAGGGAAGGAAAGGGAAGGGAAGGGAAGGGAAGGAAAGGGAAGGGAAAGGGTGATTGTGCCCACCATTTAGTAAAAATATAAAAACGGCTACGTACTCATGATGAAGTAAAAGAGAGGATGGCTTTATAGTATGACAATACCTAGGGGTCAGCTTTTTCGTATGTGAAATGGAAATAATCTTATTTGCAAAGTTAGCAAAGTTTAATTGTGTTTGAAATGTCTATGGCATTATACTGATCAAGGCACTGGGGAGTACCATGTACATATAGCACATTGCTCTAATGTAAGTGCTAGATTATACACCTATTATATTTATTCATGGCTGCTTAATGGGAAAATGACAGAAAGGATTAAGATGAATCATCATGCRCACAGTAGATCCTAGGAGACCAGACATAATTCCATCATGCAACACACATAACAGATCATCCTGTCCCCACCCCAGAATAACTCAGAGATGTTATTATCTTCCTGATGATGAGAAAATGCTTGACATTACAGAAACAAGCATTTCTTTTGTCTGATTTTATATGTAGTCAAACCAATTTGGGCAATGGTGTTCTCAGATTTTCTGATCCTATGGAGGAATAATCAGAATTTAGAGGAAAGACCATCACAGAACAAGCACCTGAGAAAGTTAATGTGGATGAGAAAAAACTTTTAAAATATAATTTAAGCTTAATTTTTAGATTCAGATTAGTCTGAATGTCAACTAGGACAGCTGCAAACAGTCAAAACTGAAGCATACATAGAGCTGCAACTCCACATGCCTCAAAAACCTTTTGTCTATCCATGATACAGTAGAAACAGTGAAACTGAACTAGGTTTCGTATACATTCATGTCACATCTAATCTCATAGAGAGCATCTTTGTTATCTAGCAAAGGCTGAGTTCAAAACAGCTGTGGGGAATTCTAATGAAGTCTCTCACCTTTGCCCATAATGTATTTTCCTGCAAATAAATGAAATATCTTTGAGACCCATACTGTTCTGCCAAATCTGGTTTAAATTGATTGGTTGTTTGGTGGATCAGAGACACAGAGAAATATGTGGACAGACCTGTTACATAGGACTAAATTCCTTAGGAAACCAGGATAGCCAGTTCTAATGAGTTTTCTATGAGAAAGGTCCATAACTTCTCTAAGCAACCCATTCTCATACTTCATTATTCCCATCCCTCATGTCCAGCTGGAACCTTCCTTGCTGGAATTTAAACTTCTTACTTCTTGTCCTATCAGTACTGAGAGCAGATTACCTCCTTCTTTTCAGCAATGTTTTATGCATGAGAAGACTGTTATATCTCCACTAGATTTTTTTTCAGACTAAACATCTCTACTTCATTCAAAAACGTGTTTTATAGAGCATGCTCAGAGGTCTATAACACATAACCATGACTTCCTCCAGTCTCTCAGGCATCATTTTCCTTGAACTGGAGTCCTCACACTGGAATGTGGGTAAATYTTCTCCACTGTCTTCTTCAGAGATAAAGAATATTTTCCTTTTTCTGTGGCCATACTATTCTTTATGCTTCCAAGGAAGATAGATACTTGCCCTTTTTTATATCAACATGACATTACTGATTCACAGAGGTTTGTGATCCCTGTAGCCAGATTTTTAATCAGTTATCCCCATGTTGTCTTTATGCAGCTGCTTAGTTCTCGTAAAAAAGCACTATGCTTGTCCCTACTTAAGACTGTCTTTTATTTTCAGACAGTGTAGATATAACTTCAATCTGTCAAGACCACTTGGAGTTCCTATTAAGACCCTTTCTTTTTCTTGTAGCCCCTCTCATCTTGCTGACAACTTTGAATTTAATAAATTCAGTTCATTAATGAAAATTATTAATTCTAATGGCTAAGACCCAAAATCATTCTGTTACTCTCTGTATGCTCAGTCTATATGCATCAATATTTCTCTCATCGCTGTTTTTGGAAGAGGTCTATTTCAGGATTTTTTTCTATTTTATGAAAGCACATATTTTAATTTAACAGATGGAAAAAACTTTTTCCCTAGAGCTTTTTTAGTTTCAAATAGAAAATTTATTCAAAAATACGAATAGGTTTTTTTGTCTTGCCTTTTTTCCTCTCCTATGATTCTTCTTTGTTCTGAGTGCAGCATTAATAATAAAATTCTGGACATTTTTAGCACTACTTTTGCCATTATTTATGTGTTCATGCAGATGTGCTACAGAAGARCAATGATTTTGCACAATCTGTATTTTGTAGTGTACTCTTGAATTGTGCAATATCATATCTACTTTGTATCCAACTACCTTTTCTCTCACATTGGAGCAGGTAAAAATGCTGAATGGGAGTCATGAGAGATCTTTCCTGGTACTACTGAAARTTTTTGCAGTTGTAAATTTTTATAAGTTCTGTCTCAATAACTGCTAAAGCTTCATTAAGAGAAAGAATCAGGAAATGTATCCTTACATCATAGAGATATGATGTCTCTTACTAAAACATAACATAGTTGTGATAGGACATTAACTTGTTGCTGGCCTTGGAACTTACAGGCTAGTTGACAAAATGAACAAGCACAAAAGAAAGGAGCAGATTTCCCAAAAGATCCATTACATACTCTACCATTTTCAATACCCCTGGAGTATTAAAATATGAATGAATATGGCTTCTCCATGATTGCTTACCTACTGCAGTGTGCTAGCACTAAAGTTTCAGCCCATTCAAACTGATGCAGTACTATATAAAAAAAAAAAAATTGCCTGATAAATTGCAGTAGATGATAKATTTGTAATCTTATTAAGAAACAAACATTTAGATAGCTATTATCTTAAAAGGTTTATTTTAATTTATGATATGGATAAACATATAATTACTGTGTGAATTCAGTAGCAGGCAATCAAATGCTGTCTTCAGATTAACGGATAATTATACACTTAAGGTGGTTAAATACATTAAAACTCTAATGCCCAGGTAATTGCACCCTTTAATATTATGACAACACTGTAATTATCTTTGGTGATAGATGTGGAGCCATAGATTAACTATTGAGAGAAGTGTCTGRTATGGCTAAAGGAATATTAACACCTTCTGGTGCAGTAGATGTGTTTCATGTCATGAGACAGCAACAGCTGCTTATCTTYGCAAAGCAGCTGCTTTATTTGACATTGCTATTGTATCCATCCTCTCTATCAACCACATATGTGTAAGTGAATACACAGACATACGCATATATATATACRTACTCACACACACACTCATAAGCATACACACATACATACACAAGAGTTTGCCTATTTCCTGCCARATGATGTGAAAAATCATCCCCTAAAGACAGTTTGCAATATGTTGCTTTTAGTGCCAGATGAGCAGGTATCAAATATTGCTGTTTAAGATTAAAAGTGATACTTGTTTGGTTTTGTCTTTGCTGAGCAGTTTTTTTGACAGTTTTCTAACAGATTAAGATACTATCTTAGACGTATGTGATATTCTTCCCAGTTTGACTTGAATATATAATCCTCTTATTTTGGATTAGGCTTTCATTTGTCTTTGAAGAGCTTTTGTTTGCTTGGTTGGTTGGGGTTTTTTGTCTTGCAGGCATGTTTCTCTGTAGTTGTGGCTTTTATGTTGTTGTCAGTCCCYCCTCATTTTATTTGAGATAGTTAACTATTTTTTTTCTTTCCAAGACACTGAAAATAAGAACAAGTTCCAATCCTTTTTCATTAGATATGTTGTGTGACACATGATGGATAGCTTTGATCTAGTTCTTCATTTTCATTCTATTGGTCTGCTTCACAGAGAAAAMTTATAGTAATTTCAGAATAAGACTCTGAGAATCAATATCTGCCTATATGTACATAGGTCTACTAGGTATCTGWATAAGTCAGACATATACATTTTTTCAAATCCTCTGTCAGTTCAAGTGAGATTTCTTTCCCCAGTCACCTGTTAATTTMTTTCAGAAGAGCCACAGTTAACAAAAAATATTGTATGGATCCAAGCCATATATTGAAGGTTTGTGCTAGATGCATTTAACTAAGATTTTTTCTTTATAGGCATAGTATTGTTTACTGCACTCCTCAAAACTTTTGTTAGAAATATTTGTTCCTATTCACTTCTCCAATTATTCAGTAGAAATATGATGTTAAATTGAGTTTAAAGAGAAWCTGATGAGTTTTGCTTTCCATGAAAAGCAAATTTTTCCATTGATTTAGTCTTATTTTCTGCATCTGAGCTGAGAAATGGAAGTTTTAGACATCCCTTATCTTAAATTCTCTGGCTGCCCTAATTTTTTATTCAGGCAGATAGTTTTCGCAGTGGTTTCTTCCCTTGGCAATTTTTTCCTGCATTCTTTACTCAGCTCACTTTAAGCAAGAAATTCTTCAATGACCAAAGCTTTCCATTAGTTTTAAAATTTCCCTTCCTGCCTCTCCCTGATCTATGACAGTGAAAGTGCTGATAGTTCTTTGATCTGATGTGCACACATAACTGAATTTCAGGACCTGTCAGATGCTTTGCAGCTTTTCTGGGTGAGGAAAAATGTTTTATGTCCAGCTATGTGGCTTTGCAGTCTGTCTACAAGCCACTCCTCAAGCATTTGACAAGACTTCAAATCTCGTTTTAATTTCTTCCTCAGTTCTGTTAATAATTTGTCTGAGATGATTTCAGATACTCTTTTAGGTTTCTCTCTTCTGGGGAGATTTTATCAATCTTTGGACAGTTTTAGTTTTGTGAAATCTTATCTCTTTTATAAATGAAGTAGAAGCTTCACAGTACCTTTCACATGAACACTCTCCCCCCCAACTAGCTGAAAACATGCACAAACTTACAGACTGCTCTTCTATAAACAAGGAGGAAATAGGTTTTTGTWGGCTTTGTATTACTTCTTAATTTTAAATTATCTGCACAAATCACTCTGCAGAGCAGTTCACAAAAGAACATATGTCCAATGTCTCTTCAGAAATGTAAGCAGATGTAGACTTAAAGGACAATATTGCATGTTTCCTCTCACTGCAACATAAGAATTTATTGGTATTTCGGCATAAGACTTATTGATACTAAGATTTCTTCTATTTCTTTACTTCACCTTGATGTATTTAGGGAATAGGTTTGTATGGTGAAACTATTCACCCACCAGAGAATGAATTGCCCTGGAGACTCCTGAATTTTATGTACTATCTCTTTTAGAGAAAGTGTAATAATATGAAATTTTAAGAACTAGAGGATGTAATTTAAAAAGGAGATTTACATTGTATTTTGAATATCATTATTAATATTTCAGCTTTAAAGCACAGGTTCACTTTTAAGTGCTGGTATTGTTTCAGATGTTAAATTTGCATAACAGTTATTGAATTGTTGTCTTTGACTTCTACAGCAATATTAACTGCACTATTAACTCATTTAAGGTATTTCATAAAAATCATACCTGGCATGTTAATATATTTATTAATTGCACTGGTGTATGTACACTAACAAATATGACATATAGGCTTAGCTTCAAAGACACAGCTGTTAATGCATTCCAGCTTCAGTAGCAGCCTTCAGAAATCTTTAAATCACACTTAGCTGTGATATATATATATTTATACATATCACACACAGTAGTGACCTATATGTATAGGTCTTCAGTTAAAATTTATTACTCCACATCAGAGTTTTTGAATATTTAGGGAGATTAACATTGCATCTTTTCTCTGTTTTATTTTTATTCGTTGAAAAACTTCATTACTTTAATGAAAAAAATTATGAGAAAAGCAAATACTCCATAGGATTGGTAATGACGATTATGAGCTTCCCTAAATTCTACAGATAGGAAAGGTATGAACTAAGGCATTACTTTATTATTGGTCATAGAAATAAAGAACATATGGTATGCTTTGACTTTAACTATTTGTGGTCTTACAGTTATCATTAGTTTGGAGGCTATTTGTTCTGAAGTGATTTTTCTGAAGGGATTGATTGGTAATTTTTAATAGTTGCCTACTTATCATGATACTGGTTTTGCATTTATGGTTTCTTTATTCTTTTCTACTGCTGCCACTGTTATGAAGTTATTACTGAAATAATTATTTATTCATGAATTAAGAACAKGAGGAACCTACTGTTCTTGATCATGTTTTTTAGGGGCTACCAAATTCTACTTGAACAAGACGATGTTCCCTGACTCAATGTCTACTATGACTGGCTTGGTAGATGAGGGTAGAGCAGTGGATATTGTCTACCTTGACTTCAGGAAGGCTTTTGACACTGTTTCCCATAAGATCCTCATAGAAAAGCTGATGAAGTATAGGCTGGATGAGCAGCTCATTTCAATGAGTTGGACTGAAAACTGGCTGAATGGATGGGCTGAAAGAGTGGTGATCAGTGGCGTGAAGTCTAGTTGGAGGCCAGTGGTGTATCCCAGGGGTCAATACTGGGTCCAATCCTGTTGCACACSTTCATTAATGATCTGGATAATGGAGCAGAGTGTAACCTCAGCAAATTTGCTGATGACACAAAACTGGGAGGAGTAGTTGACACACTAGAGGGTCATGCTGCCATCCAGAGGGACCTTGGCAGGCTGGAGAAAACAGCTGACGGAAAGCTCATGGAGTTCAACAAGGGGAAGTGCAAAGTCCTGCACCTGAGGAGGAACAACCCCAGGCACCAGTATGTGCAGGGGACTGACTGGCTGGAAAGCAGCTTTGCAGAAAAGTATCCTAGGGYTCCTGGTAGACACCATGTTGAACRTGAGCCAGCAATGTATGCTTGTGGCAAAAAAAAGGCTAATGCTGTTCTGGGCTGCATTAAGAGGAGTGTTGCCAGCAGGTCAAGGACAGCGATCCTTCCCCTATACTCAGCACTTGTGAAACCACACCTGGAGTACTGTTTATAAGGTATATAAATAGCTGGAGGAAGGGTGCAAAGAAGACAGAGACAGGTTCTTTTCAGTGGTGCCCAGTGACAGGACCAGATGCAATGAGCGCAAACTGAAACACAGGAGGTTCCATCTGAACATCAGGAAACACTTTTTTACTGTGAAGGTGACCAAGCACTGGCAGAGGTTGGCCAGGGAGGGTGTGGAGTCTCCATCCTTGGAGATACTCAAAAGCTGTCCGGACATCGTCKTGGGCAACCAGCTGTAGGTGACCCTGCTTAAACAGGGGGTTTGGACCAGCTGACCTCCAGAGGTCCCTTYCAACATCAACCACTCCATGATTCTATGGTTCTACTATACCTACCCTTTTTGGTACTATGCTCTAGCACTAGTCTTGCTCCTGTTTTAAAATCTGATTCAAAATTAGGTTTCATCTAAGTAGATCAGTATCACAGCTATAGGTAAAGAATATAAAAATATGTCCTTTATGCTCCTTCCATTTTTCTACTGATATGATAATGAGAAATGACGTGAAAAAAATGCTTCAAAGTTCATAGTTTGGTGATCCATGTGGCTGAACTTCCCCTCAGACTGTGAAACTTTTAAATTGAACTATGAGAAATTGAAATCTTTTGTTAGACCAAATCACTATTTCTAATGAAGTTCCAGTTTGAGAAGAAGGAAGATGGAGAAACAGAACTAATTTCCACGCTGCAAGTTTCTCTAAACAAATGGCATCCTTTAAATTAATATTGAAATATGTTCAAATTCACTGAATAGTGAAAGCCAATGAGACAGGAAAACATTTTGTCCCACAGAAATGGGTTGTTAGAATAAATTAGGACTGGCCTTTTCAGCTCATAGTTAGAAGACAGATATTATTCTATGAAAAAAGGGAAAGCTGGACCATCTCTTATGAATTAATCAGATTAAAAATTTGGATTTCTGCTCTGAAATAAATGCAAACTCTTCAACGCTTATTTTTGTGCTGAATCAGTATTGAAATTTGTCATTGCCCACAGAATTCAAAAAAACATAATTGTCAAATATTGAAATGTCCATTTTCATAAGCATGCAAAGCCAAATACATATTTTTTTTTAATTTCTGGAAAGAAAATTTTGTTCACCTTTACTTAACCTGTTGAACTTTTTCTACCAATGGTAAGATAAATTCAGAGATGTCAATTTGCATGTTTCTTGTCCTCAGGAGATGAGATTACCTGACGGAAATGCCACGATTTAGCATTTAGATCAACCAAAGGGGAGACTGCTGCATCACAGAAAATACATTTCAAATGCAAATATTGGCTCATAGAAGAGACTGGAAACACGAGACAGAATCTGAGGTGCTGTGGCATTCAGGGATTCACTGACAGATTTCCATTTGATCTACTGTAACTGATTCAAATTAACAATTAAAATGTCTTAAGCACAGTTGACCTGATCAAAAATTATAGAAAGTGAGAGACTGAAGAGGGGCAAAAAAAATATTAAAAGAAGGTAATAAAGCATTCAGGAGTTATCTTCTAAAAGAACTGGGATTTTTGGAGCAAGTCAAAACATAGGATAAAAAGATTATTTTTGTCTTTTGATTTTCAATTGAGTTTACTTTTTTACTCAGTTCCAATGACTCTTCAACATGAACTTTCATACTGCTTCAAGTTAATTAACTGCATCTTATTGCAAGTAACGTCAACATTACAGTGCAACATTATAGACTGATTACCCTGCTAAAGAAAACTGACATTCTCTGCGTAATTGAAAGCAGCTCAGCTGTCACATATAAAGCAATTTCCATTTTCTTAATATTGTTTGAAGTAATCAACAGTACAGTTAGGAATAGGGAAACCTCCCCCCCCCCCCCCCCCCCCCCCCCGCCATTAAAAAAGTGAAGACTGGTACATCAGTTGCAGTAGTGCATAGGAAGTACAGGCTGACATAGAATGCATCCAGATTCAACTTTTGTAGTGCATGTTGCATACTGCACGGTTTGCCCTATTATCCATAACAACCATTTCTGGGGATAGCTGTAGTCCATGCCTAAAACAYGCTCCTGTTAATGTTTTCTTCTCAGCCCCCAAGTTTCCCGTGCCTTGTTCCTGTCCAGATACAGAAAGTGCTGTGGTTTGCCCATTTGACCAGCCTGAGAACTCAAATGCACATTGGGGRATGGGAAAAAAAGTCCAGATGAGACCCCAAATAGTAAAATTTGTAGATATGGTCATTTGAAGTCCAGAGTGCTTTTGTTCTACTGCTCATTAACACACTTCTTAACATTTATATTCTAACTTTCAAATAGATAGCCAGAACCTTAACCTTATATGTAATGAATATTACACTGAAATCTACTTTTGTATGATTACTTGTATTGTATACAATTAAACCGGTGAATAAATCTTTGCAGAAGCAAGGGTGAGGAAGGAGTACTGAAGTAAACGTGGTTTGAATTTAGTAGCTACAATAACCTAGAAATTACTAAACACAGGAACACATTCCTGCCCTTCTAAGGTATTTGCAAATTTAAATCCCACTTTTTTAATTAAAATAACCTCAGAATAATATTTCTTTGGATTTGTTTTTCACATGGACTCTTTATAGAGGGTGAACTTTCTTTAGAAAATTAACTTTTTTTTTTTAAGTATTAGCTTTCTCTTTCTCACACAGGCAAGCTGACAAGAATACAATAAGGGACAGCAAGAATACTAACGAATTATAGAAAAAACATTGTATTCAGAGAAAAAAGGACAATGTGGAATTTTTATAATAAGAATTTCGTTATTTGATTATTGGGATAAATGTTTTCTACGCGTTTACTGAAAAAACTGCAGTATTAACCTAGTACTTAAATTACAACACATCATGCTTGACTGAGATTAATTATCACTGGTGTTATAAATCTAACATAACACATCTTGAATTCTAATTTTGTTTTAGTTACAGAAGACCAGTTTAATTAAGTTATAAATTATGCTTAACTCAGTGATATTTTCACAATACAGTTTTTCAGTTCATAGAATAACATACAGGAAAAAAATGCAATCACTGAACATAGCTTGCAATAATGCTAATCTATCCATAATCAAATTTTCTTCTTGTGTTTGCCTATGAATTTGTTACAGCATAATGAACCATGTAACATAGCCTCTATAGATTTCTTATCAAGATAAGTGCTATCTACCCAAAACAGATAAAATATTTTCTCTCTTCAAATCCACCTTTTTTTAAAAAAAAATTTGCCTTGAAAGCTTTAACTTTCATATAAATAAGACAGTGATCTAGATTCCTTTGACATCACTGCTTAAAACTTGCTATACTACAGAGTGGAGGACTTCAMATGTTGTAGCGAAAATAGCTCGTGAAGTCTGTAATGGCTTATGACTACAAGGGTATCCCCATCTTCTTCAAGAAGAAATAAATACTGTAGGCCACTGCTCCTTGTAGCATAAAGAAACAATGTGCTATGTGGCTAACAGTTGATCTTTTCGTTATTCTACCAGAAACAATCATATTACTCTCAAAGCTACCTTTTCACTACAACTTTCTGCGGAAGAGGAACAGAGGGTCTAAAGATTCATGCGAGCTAGGATAGTGAAACTGAACTTCTCTCCAGACTTTGTCCTGCCGCTTCCAACCAATAAGTCCAAACAGCAAATTTGAAAAAGACTTCAAAGTGTGTTCCCAAAACATGGTTTCCTATGAGTCCTTGAGTACACAAACTAGCTACATCCACCCTATGAAGTTAAAAACAGGAAGGCTTAAGCAAGCTAATGGTCATGAACTACACGCACTGCCGATTTTAACCTGACTTTGTGCAAACCATCCGTACTCTGTGTACAAACTTCTGGAGTCTGATTATGCTGCCCAAGTGGGTGTTAAATGCAACATGTAAACAGCTTTGACTCAAGCTTAGCTTTCAGTTTAAATGTACACTTATTGACTCCAAGGAAAGACTTTCCTCTTCAGAAATTGAAGCATCTGAAGATATGCACCATGTCTAAGAATTCCAGCTCAGCCTCTCCTTGCTGGTTTATTCTATGCTTATATTGCTAATAGTTACCTACTTCATAATCTATAGTTGAAGAATCAACCTGATGATTCCCAACAAGTCTGTGAGTAGGAGTTGACTGGTGCATGGTCATAACTTTTTCTGTCAAGTTCTCTCACATCTTAAAAAAATCTTTGGGGATAACTTTTCCAATTTTGGGAACATAACTAATTAATCACAGAGGTCAAGTTTTTGATCTTTACTCTGAGTTTATAAACAAAGTGAACCAAGTCTAATATTGTCATTCTGAGAAGTAAAATATTGAAGTAATTTTATTCTTCTTTTCCCATTTAATTATTAATTATTTTCAATTCCTGAATTCTTTTCTTTAATCTTTGAAATATGAAATTAATATTTTAATGTACCCTTGTCATAATGCATTTTTTCTGTTTTCATATGAAAAATAATGATATAATGYACAAGCAATGATTTTGTTGCAGTGTAAAGCAACATAAATCTTGTCAACATTTATATGACTGCTATTTTTGAGGAAAAATGGAAAAGGTTTGTTATAAACAAAATTTAGAAGTATAATTAATCTCATGTTTAAGTAAAAGAAAGTTTTTTTTTTTTCCTACATAGAAGATGAAAATATTCTGGTCTAATTATAATGAATATACACTGTAGGCTGGGAAATAACATCCCAGAATTACACTCTTCACTTTGACATGGGATATTAGATCCAAAGATAAATAATCTGGGAACAACAAAATTAAAGTTTTTGTGTTTGTTTTGTTTTGGTTTTACCTTTAACTATTCAGTGAGCCTGCAGATTTTTCTTTGAGAATGAACTCTTAAGGAATTTCAAAGCTATACATAAACTTTCTGCTACTGCTACTGAAAACTGAGTGGACATTGTGCTCCCRCTTTATAATATTCAATGGCTGTGATCCACAGGACGGAAAGGAGATGAGGGAACTGGGAATTTTAGGAAGCTAAATGCTTTAATTTATTAAAGTTATCTAATGCTTAACTTCTGTTCAGCTAATGTGCTCTTCTTGGATTAGTCGTTCCTCTCAAGCTTCCTGTTTGCTACCTTACTGAACAGTTCTGTCGTACAGAGAACTTGGAATATGTTGAGAGTCATGGAAGACATAAATATTATTTCAGTCAAGAGTCACGTCTTCTTATAGGAAAAAATATATTTCCTAATGGAAATAGGGATCAAAACTTATGTTGACCAGAAGATGGTTGGCTTTTGTATAACCCTAGCAACCAAACCTTGTAATGAGCTCAATTGGCCTCTGGATGGCATGATGCCGTCACACAAAAAAAGACAACAATCTTTTCCCAATCAGTTAAAAAATGGTTTAAAGAAAAAGTGCTGAGAATGAATTCTAAGTTGAGTTGTCATATTATATTTTACATGATACACAAGAATATTRCAGTCATATTCTGTATTTGTTAAATTATTTCATTATTAGAAATGTTAAATATTTGTTATTTTCATAGATYAGAAAGAGTCACTAGGTCTCATGGGCTCAGATTCAATCCACTTTAAATATTACTCTTCTTCTGTGTACTGTGGGCCAGTATTATACTATATTGGACTTTCAAGCTAGTCATACATAACGTTGCAGTGTATCCAAACCCAACCAAACTAATGTAAGAGTGCTAATACTCAGCCCTATAGAGATAGCTCATTGACAAAATGACTGTGAAATATTTTCCTTTAAGAAAAGAAACTTCTCCATGAGAAGTTATCAGAAATGTTAGACCCTTAAATATTTATATTTTTGCTTTTTTGTATTTAATATTTAAAGTATATATTTCATCCTAGCGCTGATTTTAGGTGAATTAATGTCATATATTGCTCCAAATAAATCCAGTTTGTGCCTGTYCATGGAAATGTGCATTTGCAAATGCAACATCAGGAGATTTAGTTAAATTTTTGTATCATATTAAGATTACAGTATGTTGCTGTTAGCAATTACATGCAGTTGTTTTGAAAGACAGAAGACTTTCCTCTCACATCTGGAAATAAAGAAATGTTTTACTGCTTTTGCTTTTGAGGTGTACAACTATTTGGTCTTCTAAAGTCATATGAGCTTGAGGTAGAGAAAAGCTGTGGGGCATTATGAAAATGAGTCAGATGCTTTAATTTTATGCAAAAGCATATAACTTGGATCTCAGGAACTGACAGGATTTTAGTAGCTCTACAATTTGTAGGCTCTGATATAAATCTGGATAACTATTGCTCTGCCACTTAGCTCTGCCTTGTGAATCTTATTGTAAATCTTTCAAAACTGGCTCTTATTTGTGATCTAGAAATTTGGAGAGAGGTGGTGTCAGCAGACACTGTCTCTCGAGTTCCTATGGATTATACTAGCAAGCAATACTAGAAATGTGTAACTTTTATTCTAAGTACCATATAGGTAGTTAATGATTTGGTAATATTTCTGTAGCAGGCAGAGCACTAGTGAAAGATACAAAGTCACYAGGCAAATACATATAATATCTGTTTCTTATGTAAGACTTCTGAAACTTGGTATAGAGAAAAATTAGAAAAGTGGACAAAATTGACACAGTGAGATTTCTTTCTAAGTTTACAGAACTATGGAAATACAGAGGAAACTTCAGTTATTGCTCTTGTCAGGCAAGTAGTTAGTGGACTCAGGTATCTGCCTGTGTTTAAATCAGTTTTCCCATTTGCCCTCTTCACCTCTTTCCTTGCTCTCTATATAACCTGCTCCCCTCCTTGTATCTGCTGTGAATGCAAAGGAGCTACAGTATTGCAGACTGTAAGAAGCATTTCTTTTCTACCAAATTTATAATTCTTCAAATAATGTCAGAAGTCCCCCCACAYGAACTGTACCACTCTCACTGTTGTGTGCTCTGGTTATTCAAAGGCTTTTACATGCATCTGCAAGAGCAAGGCGAGTTGTTTTGCAGCAGGTTACCTATTGCAGCCACTTACATGTGTCGTTGTCAGCCAGCAATCAAAACGTCATATTGCTAATTCTCCTCCCTAGGCTACAATTTCTAGTGGGTCAATTTATGTGCCAAATGATAATTGTAAAGTTTTGGTTGATGGCGTGTCAGCTTCATAAATTGTACTTAAGAGTATGTATTACTCTTGTACACCTCGTTGGTTGTGTATGTTTTCTTACAAATTAATGCAAAAGTAAGTAAACCTAAATGAAGGATTCCTTCTTCCAGTGAATGTTATGAAATTAGAATATTAGTTTACAATACTATAGTATAATCAGTCTCTTCATGCAGAGCACATCTTGATGTATTGAATAGATAATGCATAAATGTAGGTATTGAACAGTTAGATACTGAAAAATCAATTTAATTTTTTTTTCTTCAAAGAGTGTATCTTCTTTTGCAAATGAAATGTTAAAGTAATCCAAACAATTACAGTGATGCTGCATTTTTACATATGATATCTATAATTTGTACATGCCTTATRATAATTTTACTGATGGTCCTCTATCCATGTTTTTTGTGTTGCTCTTTAGAAAAGTCTACCAGACTTTCATTTATAATAATCATTCTTCTGACATAATTTACAAACACGTTGAAATAGCGTGTGGTAATCTGGAAACAAACTGGACTGTCTGGTTGTACTTCTGCTCAGCAAAGTTACTTACTGCATTTTTTGCCATAGTCCTTCTGTAGTCAGTCCTGTAGCATTGACCGTAGTCAATTAATCAGTTCCACAACGTGACTTGGGCAYGGTGAAATGCAAAGTGTGGTTTTGCGTGTACACTGTTCAGTGCTGGTGGCCTCTAGGATTGATTTATTATGCCCACAATGATTGCACAAACAATTTGCCCCAGGTCTTTTTTGAGCAAAATGCAGTTGCCCTATGTTCTAATTATTGTCCTTATTTTGCACATCTTGTACTTGTTATTTTTAAATAAATGTCTAAGGTGGCCCATCATTTCTATTTGTGTTCAAGAACCTGCTGGCAGACCTTCGCCTCTATTCCATTATAAGTGAGTTTCCTTTCTTTAGTGTCTGTGCAAAGTCACACACTGGCCCTACCAGCGTATGGTATCTAAGTTGCTGTCATCTTTTCAAAGCATTCTTGTTGTATCTCACAAGCTAACCTTGGTACCAGTACCTTCTAATAGCAATGACAACATATGTTGAAAATCACAGTGAGTATTAACATTCATTTAAATGGGCTTTGAGTAATCTTATAGTAAAAAATAGAAACAATAGAGGGTCTTAATATGGTGAAGATGATTTGGTTCATATTTATATTAYGATATATATATTTCTATAAAAATAATCCCAGAAGGTGAAAAAAGAATGTCGTTTGTCAAAACATCAATAAAAATTTCTACCATGKTCAGGCTGCAAGGTTGAGAGGTTAATTACAAAGCATGGGAAACTCTAATAAATTAAAAGAAACAAAAATTTCTAACTTGCTTGGACAGGACAAAGTTTCCCATTAAAAAGAAGAGGAACAACAAAGAAACAGGCTTTGATGTTGTGCAAAAGCATTTGCTGATGGAGACAATTTTTCACTTAAATTAATTGCAGTGAGATCAGTGTTTGATGTGTGGCACATGCCGATAACCTTTGTCTGTGTTATCACTGATAAGGCATTCAGCATTCGCTTATCCTAAATGCTCATCAGATGTGCTATTGAGGCCATTATCCTGAAACATATTTAGCAGCATTTGAGATCTTTTTTTCTCTCCCAAATACAGCCTGTCTCACCACTTTTTTTGCAGCTGCAGAAGAATTGCCTGAATGAGTTTCTCATCACAGTAACTATGAGGATCAAAAACAGCCAGATGGTTCTTTCAGGCTGCTTAGGCAAATAAGATATGCCATACTAGGGATATCCAGTCCATAAAGTCCGTTTTGCAGATAGACACGAGACAGCTCTGCTCTCATTCTGAGCTGGCTAGGAGCCATTTACTTTGGTTAACATAGCACTGGTAAGGTTTGGAAAATCCAGTGCTGTTCAGCCATAGCTCATGGCTTTCAGCCAGCTTGTAGCCTAGGTCCTACCTGGCACTAAAGAATTTGCATGAATATGTCCATTCTTAAAATAAATGCTTCCAAAGCACCATCCAAATCCTTTGAACCTAAGGAGCTTCACTGAGTGGGCTTGCTGGAACTAGAGAGGAAGCTGACTGACAACCTTAAGAACCTTTCACTAGATCAGGATAGGGGGGTAAAATTACAGGAAAGCTTCTTACTGAAAGTAAGATGTAAATACGTCATGTAATCTTAGGCAGTGCTGAATGTAATTTAAACTTTTTTATAATAATATRAAAGCTTCATTAAATAGATTTTTGTAAAGTCATTCTTCCAATCTTTCTTGCTGCAGTCTGACCTTGTTCCCCTCACTAATGTTCTGTAATTGATCTTAAAAATCCCACTTTCTTCAAATGTGGTCTAAGTCAATGTTTCTAATTTCAGAACTGCAAAGCATAATCTGATCTAGGCTTAGACTTGTCTTTCCATTATCTACCAATAGTAGGTAATAAAGACCATAGGCAGAACAAGGAGATGTGTTTACCAAATGGTACTCTTGAAAGTACCATTAAGAAAATGCTTCGAAAAGAGTCAGACGTGAGCTTCACCTGGTTGATCTCATCCCTACTGAGAGAATAAAATTTGTCAGCATTCAAGACTGGGTAGTCTTTGTATTGTGGTGTCTTTACCTTCCGTCCTTTGTACATGTGGCCATTTCCCACACCTCTTTAGAGTAAAACCTTTTCCCGAGGTAAAGTCCTCATCACTGGACTATGTACTATGAAAGTAGTGACAACCAGTGACATTGCTTGCTTCATGCTGTGGGCAACAGAAAGAAGATCYAGGGATCCACTGAGATGGAGATAGCAGCAGTCCATGTCTTACGGTAGGCCCAGACTGCTGTTCGGTTGGTGTTTATTGCCAACCCTTCAAGGATACATATGGCTATCTGAAATGCAGCGCAACATATTTCTCTTGAGCTGATCTAGATCCATGAAGTCACTGTCTCCTGTTTTCCACATACAGACAGAGTTMATATCTGGACTCAGACCTATAACCTCCCTTGCCATAGGTAGCTTCTAAAACTTCAACTGACCCAGGTAATGTGTATGGAAAACCACCAGGTAGGCAGGAGGAAGTGTTGTTTTGTGGCAAAATTGTGCATTGCCAAAACAAGAGAAACTAACTAGCAGCAAAACAGGCGGTCTATCATAATATGTTGGGACATAGAAATTTTTAGAATAAGGAGTCAAAGTTTATGACTCAGAGTGGCAGTTATCTGTTAAATTGTGCCAGCAAAGCCTTTCGTCCTTAGGAAGGAAAAATATTCCTACATTAGGTGATAGTATGACAAGGCTTTCCAAGGAGGAGATGGAGCAGTACCACTTCAGAGCCTTGGGCCCAGTCCCTCTCTCTTTTAAAGTCAGGGAGTGCATATTTTCCAGAGCTTTGCAATTATATTTACACTATGAACACAGACCAAAGCCTGTGCAACAGAGATAAGATTATAAGACATTTAAACCAGGAGCTTAGAATATCTTAGATTCCTTAAGTAGCTTTCTCATTTCAAACCAATACAAACTAGTTTTGCAGCAGGATAGCCTGTCCTAAAGGACTCACACATCTTCAAAACCTTGAAGCTGTTTAAAAATGCTAAAGTGTTTTAAAATGCATGAAGGCTTTTAAGACTCTGTAGAAAGCTAAGTTTCTTAAGTCACCTAAATTTCTTAAACTGAGTCCTGGACTCCCTGGTGAAAGCAAAAAGACCTCTGTCCAGTGTACCTACTCCTTTTATTTTTTGAACAAGGACATAAAGGAAAGCTGAATGCTTAATGCAATGGTTTATTTCCAAATGAAAGAAAAAAATTATATCCTGAGAACTCTTGCTATCCTACTTAGTTTGTAAAGAATATCTCTATGGCCCAAATTACAACCCAGTAACACAGAGGTAGTAACTGACAGCAACTTTCATTTCAAAATGTCAGTGAGCATTAAAAGAATGTATCTTGTAGGTTAGAACAGCTGGGCCTGACTTATCTACAAAGTGTAGATAAGTCTCATTCATGCACCAAATTCATGTGAAAAGTCCACTGAGCTCAGCCTGACATGGCAGGCACCGGCACCCCTGGAAACATACATCATGGTGCTTTGACCAGCTGCRCAACAGCAAAATGTAAGCAAACCATAGAGACATGTATTTAGACAGAGTGTATAAATAGAACACAGTTAAAATGCAGTAATAAAAAGGAATAGTAACTGTTTCATGACAATAGCCAGCCAACAATCATTTTTATAATCGTGTTCAGTGTAGTTCACATATAAACAACACATGCCGTGAAAATATATGCTTTTGTCCTAAACTTGACAATCTGGAATCTGGAGGCCAATTCAGCCACTGATGTAAACAGAGATAAAGATGTAGGTCTAGGATGCTTTGCCAGGCAACTTTTTAGTTATGCTAAATAATATTCTTGGAGACTGGAGAAGTCTGTCTCCTCTTAAAAGTGACCACTGTAAAGCTGACACCATCAATTAATGTATTCCACTTAACTCTCTGCCTTTTTAACTCTTTTTTAATTACTAGAAAATATCTGTTCTTTTTCCAGATGAAATATTTTGCAGGTGTGTGTGAGTTCACTGATATTACAGATATATATGTATTCATGCTTAGAATCAAAAAACGCTGTACTGCATTGGCATGGCCCAGAACCTAGGCTACTCAGTCAAACAGAGCTTGAGCCTGGCTAAAACAATAAGACAATTTGGGTGAAATTTTTGGTTAGAGAAAAAATAAGATGAATTCATGTCTGCCTGTCCCCATTTTCAGACTATTCCCACTTAAAGGATTGTTTAAACTCTTAATTTATTGTCACATCTTTCTTTTCTCTTGTCTTTCCACTGATTTGCCTGAACAACAAGATAAGTAAGTGGAGAAGTTCATAAAAAATAATCTATCATCAGAACTAATATTTAACAAGTGTACATTTACTCTTGTTTTATTATGGAAAGGAGGCACACACGATCACATGTGTCTATCTCCGCTAATAATACTGAACTTATTAGTGAAAGTCAAACAAACTTGACACAAAGTAATCTGAAGAACACTGCAAAAGGCAGCAGAGAGACACCAACCATCTTTCAAATCCTTCCAACCTAAAACATGACAAAAGAAACAAAATATCTTTTTTTTTTTTTTTCTTACTGGAAATACCTAAAATTAGAACAAACTTTAGGAATCAGAGCAAGTGTGCTGTTTGGGGCATATTTGTGTGTTTGAGAGACACACACACACATAAGACAGAAATGAGAATGAGTGAGTGAAAGAGAGTACTAAATCAAGATGTTTATCATTAATTCAGGAGTAATGGCTGACAGGTACTATGACTAGTTGTTGCGTGAAAGGCTGAAGTAGCTAGTGCACTTGTTCAGCCTAGTCGTGTTCAATGAGAAAAATTATGACTAGGTTAACGAACAATGCAATTTATTAAAGCAACAGATACACAGGTTCTTTTGGATTGCCGGTGATAGAATCACTGCAAATAAAGCTCATGCAAATGCCTAAGTATAAGTACAAGCTACTTAGCTAAAAGCACGTTAAAAGAGGTAAAGCGACTCTATAGAGATTTCTAAGTTTCCCGGGGAGGCACTTGGTATAACCAARTGTTCGAATCTTACCCAAAGGTGTCCCGATGGGGGGGAAGAGAGGCTCAGCCCGTCGACTGATCCCAGAAGTTAGAGTGRTACGCGGCGATGGTGTCTTCCCTAACATTCGCTCTTTCGCGCGCTATTTTTATATTATTTGTTATCTTTCAGGTGGAGCTTGAGGGACTCTAGTCATACATACCTTTATTGTGATTGGTGTAAAACTTTCTCGCTTCGATTTAAAGGTATAGACCAGAAAAAATTCAGAGCGCAGGCTCAGTGAGGTGGGGTCTCACCTCGGAGGCGGGTAGCTTTTGGGATGGAGGTGTGTTTTAGTATTATAATGTATTATAATGAAGGAAAGTTCACCAAAAGGACAGCATTTAATCAAGAAATTGACACATTGCTGACTCAGGATAAACAAGGTGCAGCTTATCSATACCTTGGTGTCTCTCAGTCTCTGTTTTGCCCCCTTTATCTCACAGAGCCTGGCCGCRGTGTCTCCACTCCGCTCCATCCTCCGTACTGTTTCTCTCAGGGTCAGCACACCAAGMTCCCCCGATGTACTAACATCTMAGATTACAGGCCTATAGGGCTCTCGTAGAGACAAGGTCGAGGATAAGGAATGGATTCCTCGTATGCCAGCTGCACTGGACTCTGAAAAACTTCGTCAATGCTGTTCCTTTTGTTAAAACGTTAATATAAATCAGATCTCTAAGTTACCTCCAGCAATTATGCCACAATAGTTTATACAACACTGTAAACATTTWAAATTCTATTTATTCATAACTAAATGGAGACATACTTCAACTTAATCTGCATCAATGATTAGGAACCTGTGATAACATCTTAGAAAACTGAAGGGACAAAAATTACTGCCTTACATGGCAATTCCTCTCTGCCTCTGTCCTAACATAGCAAATCAGTCAACACATCTTAAGTGAACACTCTGTGTGATGGTTAATAGCACAGGAAGTTAAGGATGACTCAATATTTCAAGATCCCTTGCCTGTCCTGCAGTTTCCACTGTTATCGTATTCCTCTAAAACACTACACCTGTAGCATGCTTAAAATCTTTCCCAACCAACCAGCCAAAGAAAAAAAAAAAATTAAAATCCTAGTGCTCTCCCACTTGCCCCACATTGTCACTGCTCTTCCAYAGGTCTCCATAAAAGTCAAGGGGTCAAGGGTGACTTTTCCTGGGAAGGTAAAGTAGTTGAAGCAAAAAAAAAACTTTTTCGGTTTGTATTTTGCAGGTTGGGGGGCATGGTAGTGATGTTTGCCTTTTTACCTGTTTAAAAATAGACCTTGAAGTATGTTTAGTCTTTAATAGAAAATATTGGTACTGAGCTGATGGAGTTTTACCTGAAGAGATCTTTGTAGACTAGATCATCTTCCTTTTTACTCAAGATGTACCATAACTGTTTCAAAGGAATTCTGTGAGTTACCCACCTGCTCCTTGCACGAATACACGGGAAGTCCATCATACGCATACTGTACAGTCATAGAAAAGTATCAGCTCATCACTTGACCTCACTTCAGTATTTTTGTTATTCTTCATCTGTACTTTCCAGATGTTAAGAAAGATTACCGTTACATGGAAAGGAGCTGAATAATTTAGACCAGGCTTTGGAATGTCTAATTCACAGATAATGTTTGGTTCACAGTTAAGTGGATTGGTAAATTACAAACAGAAATGTTAATATAAAATTCAGGTTGCTTGTATATTAATAATTGAAGCTTCTGAGGATGTTTCAGATGTTTTTCAGGGTGTTCCAGAAGTTTCAAGCTGGACTCATATAAATTAACTATGGGCATTTAAATTTCTTATCACTGAATGTTCTTCTTGGTCATAGACCCTGGTTACCCAGAAAAGCTATACTAACACTGCTGTTGTAAAATAGCTCATACCGTATTAAGCAAACACAGAAATTTGTGTCAGTTCTGTTTTAAAAAGTATCCTTTTTTTCTCTCAGTATTGTACAAATTCTGGTACATTTCCTCACTCTGGAGGCAACTTTTGTTCTGTTCACTACTTTGAATTTTGTCTACCAACAAAGAACACTGCGTAAAGGAAAATATTATGAGAGTTTACTCCAATTAACTGAGACGCGCTGGAATAATATTGCTGCTGTGTTTAGTCATTGCTGGCAATGGATTGTCCTTAAGGATCATGAATGGCAAACTCTGGTCCTCACTCCTTTAAACATTGGCTTTTGAGTTCGTGAGGAACAATTTGTCAGAACACCTTTCTCAGAAAATGTCAATTCATCAAAATCAAATTCTGTGATAGGAGAACACTGCTGTCAATAAATTCATCCAACTGTTAAGAAAAAAAAAAAAGAAAAATTTAATTTTGATATCTTCAGATTAATCCAATCCTATTTTTTGAGTTGAAAAAACTGAGTTCTCACATGAAACTTTCTTAGTCCCCCACATTAATTAATTTAAARGTCTTTTAAGTATTCATATATAAAAAATTAGATCTATCGATATTATTTCCATTGTTTCAACAAATGCCTCACATAATTTATTGGTGTGTGGATAATTTGCAAATTTTAAGAGAATAAAATTTATCTCCTTAATCTTTTCTCTTAAATTGTTAGCTTTAATGACTTAGGTTGAAGTAAAAGTCTTAAATATTTGGCAATATGAAGAACTTCCCAGCTTCTTTAATCTTTATAAAGAATAGTTTTGTACTAAGAATGCATTAATCCACTACTTAAAAATGTCGCGGGGATGAATTTTTCCCATTAAAATGCTTCAGGCATGCCTGAAAAGAGATAATTGGCAACACGAACTGCTTTCATCAAGGACAAAAATAATCTTTAATTCAAGGAAGTGAAGGCATGATCAATTTCTTCAAAAATTTGAAAGGATCACAGACATTAAAAATAAGGAAATTGGCTTTGCTATTCTTTTTTAATTTGCTGGTTAAACCAAAAAGCTGTGAAATAAAATATTTCTGCTATTTTTGACTGGCTTCTTTTTGTGCATCGTAACACAATCAATAAGCATATGCGAATCAACTTCCTGCTTCAGGTTCTACTCCAATAGCATACAAATTATTATTTAGGGCTTTGTTCTTACAGAGTGCTCAGTTTCCTCTATTTCCAGTAGTCACTGATAACATTTAGGTACTGTGTATAAAGTATGCAAACATTAAATCTATAGCTCAGCTGGAATGACGGTGAGTAACATGCAAATTCTTTTCTTGCTGGCTATAACAATGACGGATGATTTACAGGAATAGGATAGATATGCCCATGTCGACTTCTGGTTTTAGGACCGAGACTGCGAGCCACCTCTGGAATTTTACTAACTGTTCAGTTGTTGTACCTATAGTCAATAATTACCCTAGTCCTCACTGAGCTTAAAATTCTGTTAGTTCTTTAATGCAGTAACATGAACTCTATTTCCTTTATTTTTTTTCAAACCGCTTTCTGCCAAAATATAATAATTTATAATGTCAGTAAAGTGTTTCTTCTTATTTCTTGAAGTTATTTCTTGGGACAGTGGCCTCTTGCTTCTATCTCAGTGTGTCCTTTTATTGTTAGGTGTTATGACTAATACCAGTGTACCTCAGTACATYGCAGTATTTTGACACGAACTGCATAGCTGCTGCTAGAATACAGATTGTTTTTTGATACTTTGATTTGCTTTGATTTTTTTAAATAATAAGGTAATATTTTTTTTCTTCAGTGATTTCCACTGTCATCATTACTGCAACTGATGAACTGACTTCAGAACTAATGAAATAGCTCATATAGCCAGTGAGCAATTAACTCCATGATTGCCTCATCTGGAAGGAGAGCAAGAATGTTCTAATGCTCTACAGCACAAGCTGCTTTCTGATGAGGTACTAATCTTTTCCTAAAAATGGTCTGTTCTACAGGTTCACTGATCCTTATTTCTTGTTTGCAAAAGATATAAATAGCAAGAGCATTAGCTTCATTGGATCCGTAATTGCTTAAAAGCAATTAACTTTGTAGTGTTACCATGAATTCCAGAGAACAGTAATAAAAAATTTATAAACATGGCATGAATTTGGCCCTAAACCATGGAGGTCAAATGCTTCTTTGTAGTCTTCTAATTAAACTTAAATAATCCCTTCCAAAAATGGCAAGTGAACAGACGAAAACGAGCTGGCACAGTCTGGAAAAACAGACTTCTGATCTCTAGGGACCTGGCCATTCCTGATCATTGCATCGTACTAACGCCAGTCCCATAGCAGCCTGACAAGTGAAGGCATGAGTGAGAGAGGAGAACACACGTGATGGCACATGGACTGAGCAGCAGGGAGGTAACTGTTTCCATGCAGCACGTTTTCTCTGTTCTGTTGTAGGCTGACATACTGAGTTGACAGAAATGTTACTTTGGTTAGTCCTTTTGATTTTTGCTCTTAAGAAGTAGTTTATAAATGCTTTTCTTTTTTAWTCTCATTTTTGTAAGTCATTTGTAACAACAACATCAAAACAAAAGAAATAAGGAAAACATCTGGGCCTGAATTCATGGGTCTTAAGTTCAGGAGTAAGGCAGACTTTATTTGCCTTTGAGGGTCAAGTAAACCTCATCTAGAGTTGCTGAGGATCCAACTACCATTGCAATATTCAGCCTGCCACCCAGTCACTTTGAACATAAAGCTCCAGAATTAGGAACAAGTTTTGGCGAACACCTTCTAAGGCAAGATGAGCTTCCKGCGCAACCTCACCAAGACCCAGCAGAAACGAACATTGGAGAGATTAATACAAGCAATATCTTTGAGCAGAAACTTTATGAGTTAAAGTGGGCATGAAGTTAGGCAGTATAGGTCCAGGAGGGCACAGGTGAACAGTCGAGAGTGCAGGTATGGTGAAGAACAACTGGGGTGGCTAGATAAACACAAGAAGAGGATCCCAGACTACTTACAGTGTTTGTTGTGGTGAGGAAGCAAGGAAAGACAACACTGAAGGAAGTGAGGGGAAGGGGAAGGGCAGAAGGGAAGGGGGGAATAGATTTGTTGGAGAAAATTCACCCAAAGTGTACAACTTTGCAGCAGTTGTGGGTATAGACTTGTAGTAGATGGAAACATACTCTTGCTAGAGAAACTCAGAGGTAAGAAAAGGTTAGAGCTGGTCTCAGCCTCCCTCCAGGGAGGAGGAGAACACTGCAGCCCAAAAATAACAGGTAATAGCAGATAAAGAGCTTGAGTAGACTACATGGGCAGTCCTTAGCAACCATGCTGTTAGGAAGTCTGCTCTTTGAAGAAGTCCTAAAATGCCAGCCAGGTGAGAATAAGCACATTGTCAGGTCATAAAATGTATGCGTCAGAAAAAAAATAAAATAAAATAGTACTTCTGTTTGCTTGAACATTGTCTATTGTATTCTGGGCAGTAGAAGATTTGAGCAAGACTGATACAAAGTATGTGTGTGTGTGTGTGTATGCACACACACGTCATAAATATGTTGATAGAATAAAATCTATGTTTAAATATTAATTATCACAAGGGGCCAAAAGAGTCACAAGGCATAGAAGGTAAGATTTTTTTGTATGTGCTTATCCACTGATACTACTCTTTGTTAGGCCAAATTTAATTGGAAAAAAAGTGTGTAGGCAGTGATGGTGGAAAGCGTCAAAAGAATATCATGCCTGGTCTTCAGATTGTCTTGCCACAGACATGGTTAAATGGTAATAAAGAAAGGATCATAGAGGTAAATGGTACGCTTTAGCAAATTAAGGACCAACACATTTGCTATTGATGTGATTTGTAGTCTTCAGTGAAAAAAAGTACATTATTGTGCCTAATTGTTTCAAATGAAAAATTTAACATTTACATACATGCATCGCAGATCAGTTTAAAAGTATAATTAATTTCTGTGTGACACTTTGAATGTAATGCTTTTATTATCTTTAAGAAAGATGTTTTATGTTAAATGTTTATCTAAGCCAGTTTAATTTTCCCTTTATTCAGACGTTATTGTGGAAAGATTGAAGCATCTCAGTATCTGTACAGAAGAAATTCAGTATTTGGGCTCATCTGTTAAGCTGAAATAACATCTAGTTTTCTATCCAAAATCCTGAAAATGTTCCATTTAGGGGGATAGACTCAGCAAGATGACATAACCTCCAGACTTTTTTCCTGATGCATGAGTTTTCTGTTTGATGCTGCCATATAAACAGAGTGAGCAAAGTGGCTCATTAGAAGTTTCATCACTACCTAGCACTGAAATAGAGTGAAATTCATTCAGTGTAAATGCAGTTGGTTTTATTGCACTTTGCAGCATCAAAGAAGTGGAGAGAGGAATAAAAGATTCCTATTAAGAGCAAACAGACAACCTGCGGTTCTATTAAGAGATTAATCTCCTTGAAACTCAGCAAAATTGCTTCTGAAACTCTGCAGCATAGTGCTTTACATATACTGCCATCTGGCTCAGTCCTGTAAGCACAGGAAACACTGAAGTAGTGCGTTCCCATACAGTTGTAAGGATTTGTGCTTCTTCATGTAACATTTATTATCTGTCTTTGAGTTAGTGGATCAATAGAAGAAGTTCAGTTTTAAAATGTGGAAGCTTTAATGGGTTATCAAAATCTCACACCTAGGACCTGACTCAAAGACCATTAAAATCAATACAAGGGCTGACTCTCACTGACATTGATAGGCTTCACATATGCCCTCCAGCTCATCTTTGCACTTACAGTCAGCTTCAAAATGTTCCTCAAGGAACAGTATCTTTCTTCTTATTTTTTCTGACACTTAATGAAACTGAAGCTATATATTTTTCCAGAAGCTTCTTTGCAAAGAAACTTTTAGGTATTAAGTTCTATAGATGTATACTCTTTGATGATAATATTACATTTACAATTTATAACATTTTGAGGTTCAGAAAAGTAATTGGGTCCTCATAAGAGGCTGAGACAGACTTGAATATTTCTTTGGTACCACTTACTAGTAAACAGTATTGAAATAGTATTGTATCACTATTGTACGTTGATGGACAATCATCTATTAATATGATTACTATTAGAAATGCAGTGATATTTTCTATGTATTCATGTTGCCAGTGTAAGAACTCTGTAGACAGTCAATCATTTTCATAAGCAGAGAACAGGCAGTATGAGAGTAGAGTGACGGACTTCCTACAAAGTTCAACCTTGGCCGTCTGAGAATTTTACGGGAGAATAGGTGGCGTAAAGCTCCATGCTATTTCAGTCTGTGACTATTCCTCTTAGCCCAGAAAAGGGTAGTTTTATGGGGTTGTTTTTTAGATTTAACCTGCATTATCTTTGTGAGAAACTGTAGCATGAAAAGCTTTTGACAGTGCATGATTAATTTCATGGGCTGAAGAAACAAATCAAAATGTCATTTTGCCACTGCTCATTGTGCCACATTTTAAACGAACAATGCCAAGTGTGATAAAGTATTATTTGCTTGCTGGATGAAGGTTGCAGAAGGCCACTGTGTCATCACTATTAAATTTATCAACCAGGGTTCTGCAGGTGGACATTAAGTCTGTTGTAATGTCAGCATGAAACATCCATGATCTAATTGGCTTGCCTGCAGACACTCCATGTAGCCTCAACTTGGAAAGAAAGGTCAGAATTCAAAGAACAGATGGCAACTGGCTAAAGTAATTAAGTGCTGAAAATCCAATCCTTCTTTACACACATTGCACAGAATGTTTAATCGGAAGTTTGACCAGCAAAATCAGGAACTGAGMTTTTTTTCCCCTTTTCTGACTGTAGGAATTAATTTTCTACTAGAAATAAGATATTTATAGCATTAAATAAAGCATTGAATATGTTAAAAAATTCTCCTAAATAGGACAAGAACCTTGATATGAGAAAAGGAACAATTTTAATTTAGAATGATATTTTCATTATGCAAAACATCACTGCAGGGAATATCAGAGATGGAAAGCAAATTATTCTCTTATCATTTGTCCTCAGCACCTTGTTCTTCAGTTCAAACACAATAGATTATGGTTCTAGTTTTAGCCATATGGTCAGCAAAATAAACTGTCAAATTATCGAGAGAGGAGCAAAGTTGGGTTAATTTAAATCAGAACATCTGTCATCACAATATATCTTAAAATACTGGGAAAAAGAATCATCTTAACCCGTTGCTGTGGGCAAAATATTCTCAACCTGGGTAAATTTACTTAATTTAATTTAATTTACTGGCAATTAACACAACCTTTATATTACTGATTCTGATATTGAGAAAAACCACAGTCAGTTAAACAAACAGGAAACACCTTTCACCCCCATTTCCCCAGGCTCATCTCCCATTGTTTTTGCTGCATTTTATACTTCATCTCTCCCAAGACCTTCRGTGACTATCTGTCGGGGGTGTTTCTGCCGCAGCGTGGGTTGTCCACAGCCATGGTCGCTCAGTAGTCCCTGCTCTGGCACGGAGCACATCCTTCACAGAGTGCATCTCCAGCCATGTCCCCAGAAACGTCTCCTTCATGTTCCCTCCATTTCTCCTCACCTGTCTCCTCACTTGTCCCTTGCCCATGGTGGCTGTGTCTTTTTCTTAAATACCTCAAGATCGGTGCACCGGGGACCCCTGACAGACTGCAGTGCTGTTCCCATCGGTGTCAAAGCCATCTGTGACCAGCCAGGCAGCTCATGGCCTCACCCTGCACAGGGCATCCTGTAGCCAGGTGTGCCCAGTACACTCAATGTAGCTGTTTGATTACTTTTTTTGCTAGCATTTAGAAAAAAATGAACAGACAACAAAACCAAGTTGCAAATACGTTACGCATTGATTTCTCTGTTTCTCACGGGTAGTCTAAAGTTTTCATAGTTTTAAATTTATGTGACAAAGGATTGTGACCATAACRTGCCATCACTAGATAATAGATAAAGAAACTGGTGCACGTACCATAATATTGTGCCTTTCACTATGAGTTTGAGATCGCTCAGTTCCTACTTACAAGAGGTTTTCAAATAGCATTTTTTATAAAAAAGAATGTTGGAAGGGCAGCTTACTGCACAATTTTGAGCAGAAGCAGAAAATTTACTCCTATCTTTAGGTGCTCCCATCGCACACCCCCTGGCCTACCACTGTTCTGTAGTTAATGAAGTGGAAGGCACAGAGAACAGTGCAAGACAACAATTAATGGCTACTAAAAAATGCAGACATGTGGGTTTGACTCCATAACACCAAATGAACAAAGATGTTCARACTGCACAAATTTGCATTAAAAGTTTAGAGGGAGATTTTGACCAGAGATCCATGTATGGCTTTTCTACTGTAACAAATATGTGCTTGTACTGAAATGTACACATTTCAGGGCAATGTATAGTCTCAATGAAACAAACCTGACTGACTCATGGAGAACTCAGCAACAGGAATACTKCAAAGTTAGATTGGTTTTAGGAAGGTGTAACAAAGGATATCAGATATTCTGGTGACTARTCATTTTGTGTAAACCTGTGTTAGAATTGAACAAATATATTAAGACATCTTTTTCATGCTTGAGGTTTAGGCCTGAGAGAGACATAAACCTGTGTTCTGCAATGATTTCTGCATTTGTTATATTTGTTTCAGATTTAATACTGAATTACAAAACTGAATTAAATTTTTTTAAACTCTAAACTTCAACACAAAAGATGATCAAATAATTACAATTTAAAAAACCTTTGTGGATTTCCTTTATAGTTGTTGCTCCCTCCTGAGGAAGGGAGCATGCATGGAGCAAATTCTCATTCCCCTTTCTTTCTTGCTTCTACTCCTGAAAAGAAAGAAAAATGGAAGAGGACAGGGGTGTGCATGCAGGAGTTTGAAGGTTTATGTTAGTTTATACCACATACATGCCTTCATAGTTCTTTATTGTTCACACTTAGTTGAGAATGATTCCTGATTACCTTATGTCTAATGGGTGCATACCTTGCTTTCTTTACACTAGTAAATATTGTCGTTTGATCCGATGCATCAAATACAGATTCATTATAGTTCTCTCTGTAGATAACTTTCTGTCTGTAGGTAGCTCAAGGACATCTCAGCTGATTCTTTTAGTTTACTGTGGCTTCACTTACTTTAGTCTCACTTATAAAGACATAAACCACCACAGTCTTGCCAAAACATTGCTGAAACTTTGGAGAACTCTACAAAACTGACATGTCTCAAAAATACAGAGAGAAAAGATGTCAGCTCATTTCATACTAAGAAACCTATCAGTAACCTCTGATAGTGCCTAAACTGTAAACGACAGACTTTGACAGACAATTCTTATGGTTCATTCACAGTTTTTGCTCTTCTTGACATAATCTTACTCACTGCTTTTGGGTGAGAAATAAGAAGTGTTTACTCTTAGAATCTGACTGAAGTTTAGCAGTTTAAAAACAGCAAAACATTCTTTAGTTTTTTATTAAATTAGAAAAAAAAACCCCTTAACAGTAACATTTTGTCTTTTCAATCAATCAGTCAGTCAGTCTCTGGCACACTCTGCATGAACATACTTCACACATTTTTATTATTTGATTGTTTCTGTGCTTTCCAAACCTGTGTTTTCTTGACAGTGAAAATAATCTATCAGAATCATAAAAATCTACCTTGGCAGCCAGAATATGAGAATCATTCTTTGAATAAAGTAAACATGAAAATCAGTCCTCAAATAAAGTTTATTCCTCTGGTGCTTAGAAGAAGCAATGATATTAGGTAAAACCAGAGTGCAATTAGAAATAAGAAACGTTAAGGTTCGCTTCAGTTCATCACATCAGTTTAATGCTTTTTTGGTTATATTTATTATTATCTTAGTCCTTTTAGTAGAATCTTATCATGGAGCACTTGTTGGAGCCATCCACAGTTCTGCAAAACAAAACTAACCAGAAGGAGAGAAAATGTAAAAATATGTGAATATGGAACTGAGGAAAAACTTAGCAGCTGCTATCATCTAATTCATGTGGTCCAGAATCTACTGCCAACTATCCAAGTGGCATGGTAAATACAAAATCATAAAATGGGTTGGAAAGAAGCAATTATTTGGTTCATCGTTAAAATTCTGAATATTTGCTCTTATATTCACTTGTTTCACTGATTACCACCCCTTCCTCAAAGCCATTTGTCCAATAAGGTGGCAGCAACAGGTGGCAAATTTCTTCTGTGGRATACTGATCTCTGATGTAAGTTAACTAAATTTCTTTCTAAGACAGGTCATTTTCAAATTGTACAAATCAACATAGCTCCACCGAAACCAATGGAATAATGCTGATTTGCACCATTTGCCGCTCCCCAACCTTCCTTATTTGTTTCTTTGTTTCTTCACTTTGCATGTATAAGGTCTAAATTTTATTTACAAGAGTCATGTATGTTGGAACCCAAGCATACGGAAGTAAACAGAAAGACTTTCAATGACATCTATAGGCTTTGAAATAAATCCAAGGTTAAAGGAGACAAAAATTTCATAAATATACTTTTCCACAGGAACACATGTACTGGTGTTTTTGTTGTGSTTGGTCCTGTATTAATAAAGTACTTCTGAAGAAGCATTCTAGACCAAATTGTTGAAATCCTGACAAAAAATGGTTACCAAATTGTCTTGCACTGTCTAGGCARATAGAAAGCATGGAGAAGAGACATAGTTAAAATGACATTAGAGAGCAGAGGAAGAGATGAGGCTGGGCAAAGAAAAATGTCAGTCATGAATAACAGAAGTACAATGTGACAAAATAGAAAAAGAGGAAAAAGTGTCAGGAAAAGTCATTATCTTTGTGAAAATCATAATTTTAGACTATAGGATGGGAACACTCTTTGGGTGGATGAGGCCACCACTGAAGGAATGAATCAGAATTGTGGTGGAGTGTTCAGACTACAAAAGGAGTTTGAAGAGAGCAGTTCCTCCACACAAAGCAGAAGTTCTCTAATATTTGCTTTCATCCTGAAATATCTGGGGATGATGTTGCAGCATGAGAGATGATGATCTGTGATCCTGGTGGCAATAGTAGGATGGAACATCAGACAACACAGACATTAATTTTGGTGCAACCTTAGCCAATATATTTCACTTAGATTTCTGTGCAATCGTTCCAGTTCATTTTTTTTTTCTTTTTTCCCTCTTGATGGCTATTAACATTTCCATAAAACACTCATTTTGGGGATGGAAAATGTTCAATCTGAATTTTGATCAGCTTTGTATAGGAACAGATTCCTATTTACCATTCATACTAAATGATACAGGATTAGACCGGACAGTAGAATGCAATGACAGATCTTCTAGGGAGTTTATGACAGACCTCAAAAGGAAGGTSCTTATTTTTTCAGAATGTATAAACACTTCAGGTTTCTGTATAGATATCACATACTATTTCTACAAAATATTCTTCTTCTTGAACTTTGTCATGAACTGGAGGCACTCTCACCTTTAGTGATTTATGAACTGATGATAGGATTGTTCTGTTGTCTGCATCTATATACACATAAAATGCTGCTTTGTCTTGGACGTTTTAGTGACTTGTGGATGCTGCTGTGAAACAGCCCTTATAGCACAATATATCACAAGAAGGTTCCACTGTAACTCGGCTCCTGTGATTTGCTCTCCACTTCTGAAGAGCTCCAAACCGTCTGCAGATCACAGGCAAAGAAATCGTACAACAGAGAGAAGCTCATTTTGGGCTCAGATACATTGCAACCAGATCCCAAGCAGGAGCTTCCTGCACRC
The DNA here is from genome assembly GCA_030449065.1 of Oceanodroma leucorhoa. Taxonomy (NCBI): domain Eukaryota; kingdom Metazoa; phylum Chordata; class Aves; order Procellariiformes; genus Oceanodroma; species Oceanodroma leucorhoa. The sequence continues at coordinate 10,346,154 of JASVER010000023.1, read as the reverse complement.
AGTTACACTTCCATAGAGACATCAGGACTGATTTTCCAAACCGGTGACTGCCCACTGCCTCTTACATAAACCACAGTTTGATTCAGGAAAGTTTAAGGCCAAAACTCTGTATTCAAAGCTGTCTAGGAAAGGAAATTCAGCACATAGTGACTAACCCTGTCCCTGCACCACTGCAGGTAGGCTGACCAGCATATGGTCTGAGAGCAGGGAAGTAAGAGCAGATGCAATTCAGACTGCATTTATGTACTGCAAAGAAGTCCAGATATTTAATAGTGGAAAGTGTATTAAATATCTTTCAAAAGTTATTTTGCAGTATGAAGACTTGCCTGAAATTGTTATGGAAGAGGTTTTTTTTTGTTGTTCCTTTTTAACTTTGTGTGAGTTTCTTTTTCTACGCAAATGCTACTTTACATAAATGTTAAAAAGATGGATGGCAGAGATCCAGAAAAACAGATCTTTGCATAGAGCAATTGTTTTTCTACTGCTAAGGTAGAAAATCAATAGTGCATCAAATCTGCTTTGTTCTTGAGTCACTAAGGGCTTTGGTTCCAGATGGGTACATAAAAAAATTACTTACCTCAGCTTGCATGTATATATTAGAAAGAAAAAAAGAACCAAATAAACAAGCCAGTGCTTTAAAGTATGTTCATTTTAAAATATTTTATTCATGTTATACATCATACAGATCAAATCTAATCTAACTCAGGAAACACTGCTTCATTTTCCATCAGAAATCTCTGCCCATTTAGTAGTGGCATATAATTCGGTATTTATGTTTTGAAGCACTTTCACTATTATACACTCTAAAATTTAATATGATTATAGTAGGGGCACAGAGAAAGCTATCCTTAACTTTTGCCAGTGTTCCTCTGAATATCCTCTTTGATAAATATGTCAGTAGACGGAGGGACAAAGAATGTAATAAAAAGGCTAGACTGCTGGAATACTGAAACTTGATTTTAAGTTCACGAGTCTGTATCAAAATTGTTAAAAATGTCTAGCGATTTTTATTACCTCAGTTACTTCATGACTGATTTGAAACACCTTACTGGATTTGAATTGTCAGAAGTTATGTGGCTGATCTTTAACAAACAAGCTGGTATACTGTCTTAAACTGGGAACTCTACTGAGGTGACCAACATTTCCATTCACTTCGGAAGATTTGACCCTGATGCAAAAGTTTCAGAATYGGAGAAATGGCCTAAATGTTCACTTGTTTGTGAATATTTTATACTTTAAAATGCTTTTAATCCCAAAGGATTTATCCGTAAAATTTATTTCTGGTAGAAAACACCATTTTCTATGAAAGTCAGCAATCTAATAAGCAAGAGTCAAATAGCAAATAGCAAAATATGTTAGGAAGGGAAATTATAGTTACAATCCTTACAGTGAGTAGAGTTCTCTGGGATTTTTATTCTTAATTTTATCTATGATCTGACCTAGTTTTTGTTTATGTCAATGGAAATAATTTGTCTTTAATTCAAAATGGGTTGTGTTTTGAGCAGGCAGTATTTGGACTTCTACCTAATGAATTGGCAAGTAGATGTCTATTTGCTGAAAAAAGAGAGAAGCTAGATCATTTTACAAACTCAGAGGTACTTCAATTAATACTCCTAGGTGAAGCCAGTGTCCTAGCAACAGTTTCAGAAAGAGAATCTGTTTCGTTATAATTCTTTTCTTCTAGTGCAAGCAATGAATTCACAGCACACAGAGTTCAACCACTCTATAGTATATGCATCATATTGTAAGAGAGAAAACAATTCCTCATCTGTCTGAAGAAAGTAAATGCTATAAAATATGGTACTTCCTATTACAGCAGTGATAAATATAGAAACGCATGTCATGGTTTAGCAAATCAAATCCTCTGCATTGGCAGGTAAACATATAGGCGAGTTCCCTTGCACCTCACAAAACCTTATTCCACRTTCCTTGAGCCAAAGCTCTCCCTCATGTCTTCAAACATATGTAAGATTTGTAGTAAAAGACCAAAAMCCACAACTGTAACAGACATCGGGGGATACCAAGGGAATCTTTAGTGTCCTAGGTCCCTTCCCACAGATGATCCAATAAGCAGACCACATGTAAAAGAGCAGGCAACATTACATGGAAGACTCTCCTTTCTCCMCTTGTATCCAAATTCTAAAAGTGAAGCAAGGCAAACCAGAATGATAAATGGTGTTGCCTTTGCTTTACAGTATTTCTCATAGTCATTTGGCAAAAAAGCGTACAGGAAGTACACAGAGAAGTACTGGCTACTTTTGGAACAAAAGGTTTGAGTCTCTGCAGTCCTCCCAGTCGAGAGCCTGCAGACTGTGCCCATTCTTGTACTGGTTGCCAGTGATTCATTTTGCTTTCTTSATCTCTGCAAAGCCTTTAAACAGACAGAGAATGGCACATAGTTGTGAATGAATGTTACCTGATGAAAGAGTCAGGTGGAGCATGYCAGATATCTTGATGCAGAAGAATGTCACATATGACTACAATAATTTCAAGCTACAGTTAGAAACCAAACTTGGCACAGCATAACATAGCTTTTGGGGTGGACAAGAAAGAGATGGAGGTCAGGCTTCCCCACAGTTTTGCTATTTATCTGCAGTTTGAGAGCTAGGCTGGCTGCCTTTGACCTGGAAGGGGGTGGAATTCCATGTGCTGGTGTCGAGACTTAAAAAGCATGTTATTTGTGTCATACCTCTTTGCATTTCTCCACATCCTTTAGACACTGTCATCTCCCTTTCCAAATACTGCACCAAGGTAAGGATTAGGCAAAATCCGATCATAGTTTGTTATCTCTCTGTATCACTGCTGGTTTTCACCTTGTCATCTTCTGTATATTTTTAAAGCATGCAAATTTATTTTTTTTTTTTTTCCCCAGGAAAACTCATATGTTCTAGGAATCTGGATGTGCTGGTTTGGTTGGGTGGGCATGTTTTGTTTTTGTCTTCATTTGGTTTGGTTTTGGTTTTGTTTGTTTGTTTTGGTTTGTTCGTTTTTCTTTGTTTTGTTTTGGTTTTAGTTTTCAGAAGTGTTTTTCCAACTAACAATTATTGCTATTGTAACATAGCTGCAATTCTCACCAGTGCTTCTGGCAGTGCTTCTCAGCATTCTCATATGCAGGCTCTAGAAATAATTCTTCAATTATTCAAGYAAATTTCATGAAGGAACATGCTTCCTGGCTGAGCAGAAAGCAGGTCTTTTTGCATCCTATTAGCAGTAGCAATGGCAACAAGATGAGAACTAGTTCTTGTCTTTTCCCACTGAGATATAAATTTCATTCTCTCACAGAGATTCTGTCTATACCGTTATTTTGAGCAAACGAAATCAGATGTACACTGTTAGGTCACACAGCTGTATTCATAGACTAGTTGCAATAATAGAAAATACAGTTAGAATTGAATTACCACTAACATAATCTGCCAAACAAATTATCTTCCTACTTGTACTATATATTATAACTTTCACATTTCATGTGATTTAGTATGCAGCAAAAGCAATTATGGTTAGGTTTCCCTTCAGACTTCACATTACAAGTTCTAAGGGGAAAAAAGGTTATTGTCCAATTGAGAAGTGAGGAGAAACTAGAAATCTGACATTTTATTCTGTGTGTTTTGATCATCACTTGCTTCTCACAAAATTCAGTTATATCATTTTCGAAATATATTTATACAGAAATCAATATTATTATACATAATACTTTACTGTGTCTTAAAGCCTAGCATTTGCAAACACAACAGTAGAGAACAAGTGGAAAAGCCARCCTTAGTGAGAAAAAACAACCACACATGCAGAAAGGAGGACAAATGCCATGGGGAGGAGAGGATGGGTGAACACAGGAGCTCATGTGAAGGATGGGAAAGACCGAGGAGAGGGCTGTGAGAGCCTTCCTCAGAGATCAGAGCAGCCAGAGGGAGGAATGTTTATCAAGGGAGGGAAAGACTCTCCCCTCAAACATTCATATCTTCCCACAGATTCCGAATCCCACCTACTTCTTCTTGAAACTAAATGCTCAGCGGTACCCTAGGCTCCTCAGACACACCTCAGATGCTCCTGTTCTCTTATGCCCCACCCCTCTGACCTCTCCATTGCTAGCAAATTCAGGCTACTTTAATATTAATTTTAATAAATGGAAAGAACTGGATGAGGGAATATAAATTACAGAGAGAGGTATCTGGGTAATACTCCAGAGAATAAAACTATTGGGAATGCAGTGTTAGAGCTGCTTTTAGCATTTGGATAAATGTCTTTCTTAACAAAGATCACAGGTTTTCATGAACATCCCACTTTTTCTTATTTTCCAGCAAGAAATGCATGAAATACAATGAAACTGACCAGTCTAGGGACACTCAGAGCAAGGGAACTTGATTAATAAGCAAACAATGCAGCAGTTAAAAGCACTGGGAAAAGGGTAGTGGAGAAGGATAGAGACATAACAGAATGTTGGACTTCCAGACAAAAAAAAGAAGTAAAAATTAGGTATGTATTAGTGCTTATTGAGCTCATGTAGCATTAAAGGTAAGAAAAGGAAGGCATTTTCTTCTTTTTTCTTTTTTTTTTTTTTTTTACTGATAGCTGAGAAGTGGCTGTAGGTCATCTGGTACACAGATGTAGAACAAGGTTGGGCATGTGCATGTTACAAAAGGCATAAGATGGCGGTGGTAACTCAGAATGAAGCCACATGAATTAATACCGTTYGACATATAAGAATTGACGTCTGTCAAAATACTGTCAGCAATTATGTCTGAAACATGGACATGGCCAATAAAATTATAAGATAAATACTTTACCCTTAGAAAATGAAACAATAGGAAGATATTTTTGTCTGATACTGAGAAGCAGAAAAATGTTTTTGCTACAGAGATGGGAACTCTGTAACTTTGTGGATAGTAAAAAAAAMCCTGTAATTGAAGATAAATTTTAAATTAAATTTTTAATTGAAAGATAGAGACTTAACCCATATATCATGCATCCACGTTAAAGAGGGCAGCTGATTTATCCATAAAAGGGAATGAAAATTGAGAATCAATAATTCAGCACAAATAATCATAATGAAATTGAAGGAATTCAGACCACAGGACAAAGACCAATTGATAATGCAGAGGGAAAAGTGTAAGAAATTGGAGTACTTATTTCCCTATGCTGAAAATACAGCAGGAAGATCTAAAAAGAGACTCAGTACATGAAGAGATGGAGGATGCAGAAAATTCCAATGAAAAGGAAGATATTGTAGCATGTTTGCAATATCTCTCATGACTCTCAGGGTACATGTCTCAGAAAAATAAGCTGCCATTCATTCAATTGTCATAATTACCACTGGGTGCATGGAGGCTGTCAGTAAGAAAGACAGGAAACAAGAGATATTATCACTTACTTTGTGCAGCAATTAACACACAGCAGTACCACCCACTGCTGAGTAGTAAGACAATGTTTAATTGCCATACAAGGCCAGACTATTCTCAGTGCAAGGGAAAAAGAAAAACAACAATAATTCAGGTTTGTAATGTAGTGCCTTGGAAAACAATTCAGGTGTGAATGATACAATGCCAGCAGCTTTTAATAGAGAACATGCTTGCAGTGAAAAAGGAATTAATTTCTGCACTCTCCGGAATGCCTAATCACCTAATCACCATTAGGATCATATCCACTCAGACATGCASATATAAGCCACTGGAAGGAAGATGGAGCTGCCGAGTGCATTCAARTGACTGCAACACTTGATTCCGAGAGTCCAAGAGAGCTGTGACATTAGATACAGATGAGGAAAGCCACGAATGCTTGCATGTCCATCAGGTAGGTAGCTGTCAGTCAAACACCTCTACATAGGAGAAAGACATCTTTATGGAGAAGAAGTTACAGTATATCATCACAAGTGAAGAACCAAAAAGAATAAACTACAGTAGTCATATTTTGAATAACTTTTCCTTGAAATAACAAAGACAAGTGTCATTGGAAGTTATACTCTTTTACAAGAAATTACATGAACTGCAAGTAAAAGTCAAGATTCTGTTTAATAATTTTGCAAACTTAGGATGTGATGAATATATTCACCATATCTGAAGCAGCATGCTGGACACTAAGATATGCAATGACTGCTCAGAAATTTATGTCCAACTGAACCATATGTATCAGTAATGAAAAGTGTTCAACAACAGGAGGCCGGAATATCATGAGATTTCAGCTGATCTTGGAAAAACCCTTTCCCTTTAACTTTAAGAACTACCAAGGCTGTAGTAGTGGTCCAAGACCAGCATACTGAAGATCTATGATGTGATTAATTAGGTAGTAGACAGACTTAAACATTGGCTCCTGGATATCAGGACATATTTGTACAAAAACCAGAACAACAACAAGCGTTTTGTAAAAAAACATGTAACAACCAATGAGTAACTTGGAAGCTTACATATAGATGGCAGTAGAGGTTATTTTGAAGAAATACATATAATAAGCTAGTGTTTACATGGATAGAAAACGATTTGAAATTTTGAATTTCGTAACATCTCATAATACAGAGTTCAGTTTCCCTAGTGTGAAGTTCTGTCATGCTAATAATTAGCAGATTGTGTATAAAACACTAACAACTATTTCAACCACTTTTTATATTGACTGTAAATTGGTACAAGAAAGGGCAGATCTTCTTGAAAAGTATTAATCTTGTGATTTTTGAGCATCTAATAATGCTCTGAGACCAAGATAAGAAAAAAAGTTGTTGTTTTAGGAGAGCTTCACATCTAACTAATACTGGTGTTGAAGGGAGAGCTGTTAGGCCAGCCCTGGAATCCACAGTAGGGACTGGTGTGAACACTTTGATAGACACACATGACTTGGAGCTTCATTGCRTATATTCAATGCTGATATCTTTTGCAGATACAGGTTTTCTAAGGAAGCAGCTCAAGATTTTTTTTAGTATACATATGCATGTGTTTCTATAACTGGAGTGATGATGCAAACTGTCAGAGAAATAAAGTATCAGAAATCAGGCTTGAGTATTTTTGGAGCAATAGATAAGACTACATAAGGCCTCAGAAATAATTGTTCAGTAGGCCAGGATGAACAYATAACCTGCTCTGGGTTCTAGCTGCTGTTTTAACTATGAAAAGGTCTCAATTCTGTTAGTGAAGGAGAAAGGGCAGGCAAGGTACAGATATTTCTGGACTGGGCTCCCTTTCTAATGAGAATCTAAAACTTTCATAACTCCTTGACTAATAAGCACCCCGCAGTTGTATATTAATAACTTTTATTTCTCAAAAGAAAATCTATTTGTTTGTGGAAGACTGGCCATTTTGAAAATGCATGACAGACTTTTCTAACTATACTACAGTTGACTTTCATTAAAAGGGTAACATAAATGACATTGAAATGTATAACTTGCTCCTCAGCAAGGAAAAACAACCAGATCACATCTTCAGACTGCATGTAGAATAGCCCCATTTCAAATTCATTCAGTTAATTTGGAAAACTTAGATTTTAGTATTTGCACAAATGGTGGCAAGTTTTCCTCAAAAAATGTTCATCATTATTCAAATTAATTGAGCAGTTTACTATTTCACTTATTTTGCAGCACAAAAACCAATTTCAGAAAAATGTTTTCACACTAATTGTGGGTTGTGATAAGGAAAATAATTGCCATAGATAGAATTAAACCTTGAAAATAAGGAATTTGATCTGCTGAGTAACTTCACGTGGTCAGATAATTGACTGCAATATTTGCAGTGAAGAAAATGCTCCAATCTTGCTGATGCTGTTATTGCACATTGGGCATTCTGAATCATAACCTCAGACTCCAAAGTGATGGATGCCATCTCTATTGCTCCATAACGCCGCATGTCATGCTGCTTAACACCCATAAAGAGGTGATGTTAGTACTGACTTCAGAAAGTACTTCTCTGCTCAGAGCTGGAATTAAAGTGATAAAATAGCCTCTTGGGAGCAAGAAGTAATTGGAGATATACAGACATACTGAGTACTGTTAGGACTAAAAGATCAGGAGCCAGCAAAAAGGAACAGAATGACATAGATAATATCTATGCAGAAAGAGTTTCCAAAAGCATTATATTTACTAATTATTGTGCATCCCAAGGATTTATCTTTTTTATACGCACAAATCATCAATTTACTTGTATTGATGGCATATTTTGTGTTTGGTGTTTTCCCAACCTCATTAATTATCTCATTTACTTAAACGTGACTTAGATGCAACAGCAATTGAATGTGAATGTAATCTGTTAACAACATTTGTTCATGTCCCTTCCTTTCAAGAGGATTAAGCCATAATTTGACATCATGAGCAAGGTATTCCCASAGTCTGTGAAAATGCTGGTTTACGAAGCATCTGCTTTTAAACTGGATCCTCTTGTCTTCTTGTAGTCTGGGTGAGATTAYTGGATTTAGGTTGTTTCCTAAATCTACCACTCTCACTTCGGTAATGTCATAGATTTGAAAGGGAGGACCTTTTAATTTTGAAAAGATCTGTATCATCTTCTAATAATCTATGCAACATCTCTTATAAGTGATTTCTTTTCCTTTTCCTATCATAACTGCACGGACAGCTACACTTTTTTTCAAGTGTCCAGTGCATGTTCCAGGAATATTCCTTTATCCTCGCTTTGCTTCCAACTTTGTACACTAACGTATTTAGTTTCACTTTCGTCTTCAGATCAGAGTATGCTTTGACTAAACCCTCTTCTGATGATTTCTTCTCTATCTCTGAGCCTTTCTGTTGAACTGAAATAGCAAGGACAAGCTAAAAAAACCCGACAAAACCAAATATTTTTTCTGTGCCTTTTTCTGAAATCCTGACTTTTTTCTCTTCTATTAATTTCTATCATCTTGATAGTTGGATACATATTTTATTAGCATCTTCTCTCTTTTTCTTCTGTCTCTAGCATGTTCCTTATTGTTCTTTCTTTTATCTAATATGAAGGTTTCATCTAGGACSTATATGTAGTTTATTCTTAGACCTACTTTCCAGCCATGATGTCTCTCACATTCTTGCATCTCCAGCCTCTGTCAGAAGGCTCAAACCAGTCTCTAAAACACTTTTCTTTTTTCTCTCAATCCCTTTCAATACTTTCCAGTTAGTTAGCATATTCATTTTCCTTCCTATATAAGATTTACATTGTTAGCTTCTTACTTAATTTGTCTATACCCTTTGCTATTCACTCACATTTAGTCTTGCGTTGTCTCTAGAATACCTGTTTTGGGGKTTTTTTTTGTTTGTTTTATTTTTAAGGCTCCCTCAAGATTTCTTAGCAAGGAAAGCAAAATTTAATGGTAAGGATGAAATAAGTTTGCCTTGAAGTAGCAAAATTAAGATTTTCATTGAGCAAAACACCTCTCTTAAGCAATAATGAAAATCAGGGTTAACAAAGTTCCCCAAGCTGCGTAACAAGTGGCCCGAACACCACTGCTCTGTCTCAGCACCGTCACATACCTACCTGTGTCCTTTTGCCAGTCCTAAATACATGACCTATGGGCTTGACAAGATAATATATTTCTCTTGTCCGGGAGGATGAAGGGAGAGTATAACTGACTTCCATCACCCACTTCATTGCTGGAATGATGCATTACCTGAATTTCCTCTCTGTTTSTCAGCCTGAAGCTGGCTTATGACCTCTGCCTGAGGTAGGGGACCTGCCCAGTCTGTTACCTGAGCTGCCCGCGGAGGGTAACAGCAGGGGGGTCAGTTCTGCCATCAGTGCTGAGTTGGTGCAAGTTGGGTTCAGATTCACAACTTTGGTTCCTTCTGGATTTGATACCTTTGAACTTTTCAGTCATTTACTTCCTAGGTATCTAAGTTGCCTTTGCTAAACCAGCTTTCTCCCACCAATTCCAATGAAACCATATTTTCACATGATACTGTCATTACCATACCAAAATGAATGTCCTCACATTCAAACACCTTAATGTTTTCTCATACTCCTTCTTATTATTCCAAAATCATGTCATGCTTCTTATGTTGCATTTCTACACGTTTCTCTGAGTATCCTTTGCCTTCTCTTTTTAAATATTTTCTACCAGATGACCTTCTTTCTTCTTCTCCTTACCAAGAAACCCCTCAGTAGCAATTGTACTAAATTCAATCCCTTCCCTTTTGTATTTGGGGTGATGTTTAACCCAGATGAGTTATCTACTGCACACAAACAGCACTTTCTTTTTTTTCCCATGAAATTGATTTTATAATTAAGAGAAGTATGATAATTGAGCATGTCTCTGTGTGCTTTCACTATAGTTTCCTGTATCAACATTAGAACAAAAATGAAAATCTAGTTTATATACTATTAATCTTTCTAATGAGACATTCATTAATATTCCAAAGTAATTATCCAACACGTTAACCATTTTGACATCAATTAGATTTATAACCACATAAAGCCTGTGGCATCCTGTACCTTTCATAGTCAATCTTCATCTCAGATTGCATAGCAAACGGGAAACAAGAAGACACTACASAGTCTGTAATACCACTGATATAAGAAGTAGCATACTGAATTCTAAGGCACTGGAATTGTGTTTTAATTAAGATAAAACATTAATAACTTCCTCTTCTTGGATTTGATAGTGTTAATACATAAATTTCATTGCTGTCCTTGACAACTGAAATATGATAATAGATTTCCTCATAGACCAATTAGTATTTAACAACAATTAAATGAAAAAGATATGTAATGGTCCTGATRGGGTGAAAATATTTGTCACAGGCAATTCAAGGGAGGAAATTATATATGCCAGTCTGAACATGTTGAGGAAAATTCCAGCTCCTCTCTCTCTCACCCAAACATATTTTAATGTCAGCCAAATGCTTATTTTGTTAGTGATTGACATAATTTCACAAATTCCATATCATCCACAAAGATTACAGACACAGCAGAGGGGCATTCATTTTTGTCAAAGTCCAGCTGTTTTCCACAGAATAGGCAGATCATTAGGCAGGGTAAGAAATAACCATTCTGTTCTTTTTTTTTCTCCTGAGATAATGAATCACATCATAATATTTTTATTTATCGCCTGTACCTCATTTGGTGATGCCAAAACACAACTACAGAGAATATCCACCTGGATGGTTCTGGTGTGACATTATTGTAGCTATTCTATACAGAAACTTTTTTCTTGTTAATATACATGTAAAATAGAAATGTTTAATAAAAATGAAGGTCATTTGTAAGACAAGTGACATGCTGTGTCTGCTAATTACTCTGGGCAGGTCATGTGTGTGTCTATTTGACTGGAGTAAAAGTCAGGTCACTGTGAAGAGCTCTTGAAATTCCACCCCTCTTTTATTTGCATTGGATGTCTGCTAGACATTTATAGGATTGAATCGATAAATTTTCACTTCCTTCTTGTTCACATCACAGCTCATAATGACATTTACAGTAGCTAAATGGTCACTTGATTTCTCTTTATGTTTTGGAGAGAAAAATGTAGAATTATTAGGGAGCATATTTCCAGAGATGAGAAAGTAAGAACTGTCTAGAGTATAAATAACAAATAAACTCTGCCAGTGACCTTTTGGTGATATCTTCCATGCATTATTCTAAAATTATTTTAATTTTGCTTTTAACAGTCCTGTAGTCTTGGATCCAAGATGAAATACTGGTGAAAATCATTACTATTTTATGTGTGCATAAACTGAGTTGCTATTAAACTAACTAATTGGCCACCGGGCACTAAAATCTGACTTTTTTATACCAAAAGTTTTCATTGCCTCAATGTTCTTTCCATTTATGATGCCCTTTCTTTATTCTTAACTCAATAAGGATTTGTATGAGTAGCTCCCAAGAATGTTATTAGGAATTACAAGAATGATTTGCATGCAACAGGATGAATGCATAACCGTAAAAGTCAGTATCCCTCAAAACAAACAAGTTGAAATAGTCTGTTAATAACAAACGTAATAATGACAGGTTGTGGCTCTGAAAGGTACAAGTGAAATTTTATGAATACTAAAGAGCAYGTTTTAAAGTACCACTCTGTGTTGTTCATAGCCATATATTTAACTCACCATCCTAAGCTGTATATTCGACAGAAAATAGTTCACTTCTGCTAAGCTAAATATTTAAGTCAGGCTAGCTTTCAAGTATAATCATGTCAAATTGCTACTGGCCCAGTGAAAATATAACACAATAAATCGCTGGTAAGTTTGTCTTGTTGTACCCTGTAGGATCATTCTGTAACATATAATGAGTGTGCACTGTGATATGGGTATAAGGYATCATTAGATCATCAGGCCTTTCTATGTCCAAATGCCACATTTAAGTATTATTACTACACAAATCAAAGAAAAAAGTTCTCATAAAAAAACCCAAACACCTGCATTATCTATTTTGACAATAACTATCTTATTGTAAAGATTACATTCTACTACAGGTCAATTAGGAACTAATATACATGTGTTGATAGAAGCATATTTCATTAAGTACAGTCATTAAAAAATGCTATAACATGCCCAGCAATATCCTTCATGTCTTTTGTTTGAGACAGAAGCATCTGAAGTCTCAAACTAATGCTAAATTCCAATATTTTCTTGCTTCTAGAAAAGTTTTGATTTTCTATTGCAGATAGATAAAGAGAGATGACATTTGAAGCATAGAGTATATTCAGGTGGCAAAAAATTAAGTGCAAGGAATGCTACTTTGCTAAAGGATACTGCTTTTAGTGAGAAAAAAATGAAAGTTCAAATCTTTTGTGAGCAGGTAMCATCATAGGCAGACATTCAGCAATGGTAAAGATTATTCTGTTGTGGTCACTGCAGTAGTATAAACTGTGGTGAYATAAAGAGACTGAGGCATAAAATGTGCATTAGACTACTAAGTTCATCAGGCTGAAGTAATTTCCATGTTTTCTTTTTCCAACATTTATGGCACCTTGCCAATCATCTGAGATTCCCCAGGGATATCAAACACCCATCAAAACATTTATTATATMATTTGTTTTCCCATATATGTATGTATATACGTATGGATGTATATTCTTCTTTCTATTTGAAACAAGGACCTGTGAAAGTGTAAAGGTCGAAGTTACTTGCTTTGGGAATTCATGGTTTCCTACAAGCTGGGCTGTAGAATGGGCATTATTGCAACTGTTTCATTGACTGGTGCATTGATAGTATTCAGACTGGTATGGAAAAAAGCAGAAAGAAGGCCTGAATCTTTTGACTTTAGAAGGAAGTGAGAGTCGTTCTCCTTTTCAGAAGGGCTGGGTGAGATGCGCAGCTATTAAAGGAATAGGGAAATAATTCTCTGTCATCCAAAACTCATTTCTGTACTCTGGAAGATGTTCTGTGTGAACAAATGAACGTGGGCAGAGACCGCTAGTCCATTGTCTGTGGGATCTGGTGTGAAGAGTAAATAATCTGATGAATAAACAATTTAAACATATACTGAATTTATTTTTCAACATAGTATACAGAATGTTGCCATTTCTCAACTACTCTTACTTGACTGCTTGTTGAATAAAGTCTTATGCTGTCCATAACAGCAGCAGTTAAAATACTTGCCTCCTGTTTGATTGCTTCTCAAACAATAAATGAATTACAGTTGCATCTGTGAAGAAAGAATCATTTATATCAGGAAATGTTCAAAGAAAGGTAATGGCATCCAGAATTGGAAAGGAGATGTATGAATTTTTAAAATAGGGTTAGATTTATAGCAAGATGCCCTTAATTTTAAAGCTGAGGCTTTATCTATTGTGCTAATTTTAATACCTATTCTTCAGTCATAGTTTGTCTATCCCAGTGTTACCAACAGTGCAAATASAGCTTCAGGCATTTAAACATAATGTCCCACAGCTGGAGTGAGCAGCATTTATATCAGCAAGACTGTTAACAATGGGACGAAGATAGTGCTGAGAAAAAGAGCTAATTTTCCTATCATTGATGCAATGTCAGTGACTAATACTTTGAGACAAATTCAATTATCAGTTCTAAACTGAACGCCACTGAAAGCACATATTGAAAATCATAGTTGAAAACCTGAAAAAAAAAATCCAGTCCTCCTTATAACTAAAAAGAGAAGTGACTMCTCTTTGACAGAATTATTCATGTTATTTTTCTGGTAATTTATTACTACAAGAGCAGCAACTGAGGTTAAATGTATTTATAGTGAAGAATAGGGTTTTTCCCCTCTTCTGAAGAAGCTAGTTAATATTGTTTAACCTTAATAGAGTTAGATTTGAAATCCATGTTGTCATTTTTTGCCATTGTAGATCAGATCTAAAATGGGTTTAATATAGAATTTTAATTCCAGTAGGGGAAAGAACCATTGCAATGTTGATCAATCTTATTTACTTCTTAATTCGTGCCTTTCCTGTTTATGAGGAAAGAAGGAGGGTGACCTCTTTCTAACTTTTAGTATTTAAAAACACATAAGACTTTTCTTATAATTTTTGAGAGTTTTAAATTTGATATTGTTATGGTTAAAACCACTAATATTCATATATCTGGGCCAGCTGCTCTGAGCTAGCTATTTAGAATGCTTGGGAATGCATAAAAAATGTAGTTGGATTCTGGGAAACATTTGATGGAAAATGAGATTACTTGAACTATATAACTGGATATAGTTTTTTCACTAAGCTTTCTTGAGTTTATTACAAGTTGAACACTACTGTAGAACATTACTAGCTCCACTGAGCCACTTGGTGTAAGCATGAGCAATACTTCCATAATGCTAATCAAACAAGCAAAAAATGAAAATGACCTAAGTACCTTGGATACATAGGCATAATTTAAACCTAGGAATGTTGGAGATCTGAGGATTGGGTCTACTATTTCTAGGAAATTATTATTGCCATTTTTAATTCTACTTTCTGCTCATTTATTGAGCTCCCTTCTAGCCCAGTCTAATATATGCTCATGTAAGTGTTTAGCATCAGGAGCCTCTAAGTGATCACTGTGCCAGAAAATAAAATAAATATTTGTGAGCCTGCAGAGTTTATTATGAAATTGTGATAGATTTTCATCCCTAGCTTTTATCCTTGCAAGAACCAGTTGGTTTTCTAGAGATTCTTCACCTGTGTTTTTCTGGTACAAGAAATTTCTTTTTTTKTATTTTTTTGGAGGGGATCATTTTGGGACAGTGACAGGAATTAACTTCTTCTGCCTCCCTGGCTCCTCTTCTTTGGCTCCATGCATATCTGCATATCTGGAACTCTACTTTGAAATTCATTGTGAAATTTTCTGTGATCAGGAAAGATAAGTATCTCCCAGCAGGGATCAGTTTCAAGGAAGAAAGTGGCATTAGCATCAGCAGGGATTGCGTATGGGTCACTCTTATGGAGGTGTCTGGAATGGTGAGTGGTGGGTGTTTCCTAATGTAATGGTGGCTTGCTGGCTTGATACTGAGGGAATGCTTACTACCCATTATTTTGTTTCAAGCACAGCCTTCTAGCAACGACTCGATAACTAACTATAGACTTCTCTATTATATTCAGCTCTGCAATATTTATTTTATCCTTATCACAGGCTGGTGCAGTGGGCAAACATTTAGATTATATTGATAGGAAATCATTTCCTGTGAGCTGCTGGTTGGAAAATAGCAATCATGTCTTGTTTTCAATGGTCAATCTTTTTGAAGTTTTCACCAAATCAAGGAGACCTACAAGTCTTTAACCTGGAGAAGATGATTGTCTCTGGGACATCCACTGTAAGGCCTGTCTTCATCTAATATGGAGCAAATCTCTGAAATTCGAACCCAGATTTCAGCCAGTTGCTCTCAGTTACAAAGGGAAAAAAAGAAAGAAATAGAGGGGAAAGAGAGGATGGATTAATTTTGTTAGTTTCATTCAGATCTGAGAAAACAAACCAAAGAAATTACCATCAAAACCAGTATCTTTTGAAGATCTGTTCAACAAAACAACATACTTCAATGGAAACATATTTTGTTAAAAACATTTTAAAAGCTCTAACTAAATTCTTTCCAGTGCTTTAGATATGTGATTTTATGTGGTATTTCATGATAAATTTTATGCAGCAGAAGTACTGTTATCTTTTCCACTGCTGAATATATATTTAAAGGTATTTATTGAGGAAAAAAAAATCAAAAACTGTTTTGGAAAACAATCATTTTCTAATTACGCAAGAATAAAAATTAGCTTAAAAAAWTTCTTAAAATGCGCATGTGTACAGACACACATACATATACATATRTATGCTAAGAATGAAAAATAACTTCAGTCCTATGTAAATTCATTTATTGTTTACCATAAGATTACCATACTATGATAGAACCTCTATATGATCCTTAGTTTAATGCARTGGTAATACCCTGCTGCATGTCCAAAGTCAGACTGACAGAAGCAGTACCAAGGAAACCAGCAGGAAACATAGCAGCTGAAATCAGTAATACTGTGGCTCTGGGAAACAGTGGGATGCCCAACCCCAGATTGGGATCCCCTAGGCTAGCAAAATTTGCTTTTTCCAGACTAAGCTTGGGATACAAGTACAAACTGAACTTGAAATGTACAATTCTAGGTAGCAAGGGGGAAGAAAGACACTAAGCTTAACTGATGAGAGAGAATGTAGACAGATATTGCAATGAGCAATCTGCTCACTTCAGTATAAAGATGAAAATAAGTGGGCTAAAGGGAATGTAAGAAAGCTTTCTGGGGAAAAGTAAAGCAGAGAGCTTACTGTTTTATGGTTTTATGCTATGTGCTACTTACTGTGAAAACAATACATTAGTAGTCTATTCAGAACCTGTCTTCTAGTCATTTTAATCACTTTGTTGTTCATAAGGTCCTGGAGGAAAACAAAAAAAGTTTATATGCACCAGAGAAGTCAACGTGTTTGTGAAAAAAGAGTCCAGTGCATCTCCTCATTTACTTAGTGGTAAAGCTGTGCAGTTCCAGAGTTAAGGGAAATGAAGGCAGAGAGATTTACAATACACAGGCTTAAGGTATATTTGAAAGAGCCTGGCACCTGTAAAAGACAAAAATATATAGCTAGCCATCTGCAATTTATGACTTGTCCATTGCTATCAACTTTTGAACAAAGAGTCAGAACAACAACTTTTTTCTGGTGAGCAAAGATAGTGTCTAAAGAGAAGTTTTGAATATTGGTGTAGGGATCACTGCTATTACTGCCATTAGTATTGTYACAACATACGTATTTCATGCAGTGCAAGGGAGCTATTGCTGTCCTTAGGCAGTAGAACAGGCATCTAAATTACACTCTTCATTATTTTCATAGCTCAGACAAGACAAAAGTCTATCAGGAGAAAATCTGATGAAGTAAAAGGCAGCAACACCAACCCGTTTTGTTGAAAATTGTCTTCAAATATCCCAAATTTGGAAGACATTCCAAAGAAAGCAATGTAACATTGTAGTAAACTAAATTTCCTACCTAGTCATCCAAAAGCTTGTTGGAATTCAGGCTGACATCCAATTTGTAGACACCCACAAAATAGGTATGTAGTCTTGATTAGTCTTTAAGATTTGATTTTATACTGCAGCATGACTCTTCTGGTTAATTATTTGCAAACATTTTTTTATCAGCACTTTATAAACAGAAATACAAGTGTGTTTATATAATTTTCTCTATCAATTTTTTCTGGACCAACAATTTATCACATCAGAACACTGAAAATGTTATCTGCAAAAGGAAAGGAACTGTATAAAAAGGAATAATTCAGAGAGGAAGAAAAAAAAGCAACCCTAATTTCTTCAAGTGATTGTATAAACCATTTGAAACACTGGATAGGAAGGGTAAAYTTCAACTTTGTCCTAGATGTGAAAGCTCAGCAGTTCTTTCAAGAAAGTACATAAGAGGGAGGTAGATCAAGGGAATTTGTCTATTTGCATTTACATGAGCTCTTCAGAATCTGTTGTTTTTGTTAAAGTTAGTTGCAGTAGCTGACTGACAAAATAATGAATCCTTTCTAGTTCTGCTGAAAAATTTGGGGCCCTTGGGACCTTATGCCAGTGCAATAAATGTTGTAAATGTCTATACATCTCTTACTTGATTTCTGTTTCTATGTTTTCCTTCTTTCAGCTCAAAGTTAAATTTAAAATTTCCAAACTGGGAGTAGTAACTAGTTTTTGAGTGCACACAAACAAGTATAACAGTGAAAGAATAAAAAAAAATGGGAGAGAGGAGAGAGAGGGTAAGGCAATATGTTAGTAACAAGTATGTATATTGAGTAGACTATATAGAATATAGGAGAGGAAAAGAAAGGAGAGGAGAGGAGAGGAGAAGAGAGGAGAGGAGAGGAGAATACAACTGCAGCCAAACTTATATACCTAACGTTAATTCATAAGGCTAAGGGGCATTAGCTGTTGTTCTTTCAAATGAAAAATATTAAGGAAGGTCCAAACAAGTGGAAAAAAGCCTGCTAAATCATACCATAAGCACAGTGCCTTGACCCACACTGAATGAACTCAAAACATACCATTAGCCGTAGGCAATATTGATGCCCCCTGTGAATCAAGCCAGTCTGTTCCTGTACAGAGACAAATCTATGAGAAGTACTCGGGAGTACTGGTGGATGAAAAGCTGGACATGAGCTAGCTATTTGCACTTGCAGCCTAGAAGGCCAACCATATCCCGGCCTGCATCAAAAGAAGCGTGGCCAGCAGGTCGAGGGAAGTGATTCTGCCCCTCTACTCTGCTCTGGTGAGACCCCACCTGCAGTACTGTGTCCWGCTCTGGAGTCCTCAGCACAAGAAAGACATGGACCTGTTGGAGCGGGTCCAGAGGAGGGCAACAAAAATGATCAGAGGGATGGAACACTTCTCCTGTGAAGAAAAGCTGAGAGAGTTKGGGCTATTCAGCCTGGAGAAGAGGTGGCTTTGGGGAGACCTTATTGCAGCCTTTCAGTACTTAAAGGGGGCTTATAAGAAAGATGGGGACATTTTAGCAGGGCCTATTGTAACAGGACAAGGGGGAATGGTTTTAAACTAAAAGAGAGTAGATTTAGACTAGACATAAGGAAGACATTTTTTACGATGAGAGTGGTGAAACACTGGCACAGGTTGCCCAGAGAGGTGGTAGATGCCTCATCCCTGGAAACATTCAAGGTCAGGTTGGATGGGGCTCTGAGCAACCTGATCTAGTTGCAGATGTCCCTGCCCATGGCAGGGGGGTTGGACTAGCTGACCTTTAAATGTCCCTTCCAATCCAACTATTCTATGGTTCTATACCTGGAAATGTTACTTTTGCCCTTGCCATTCAGAAATTTTTCTTCAGGCAATAAGGAAGAAAATAGTCTCTATATTCCAACAACATGAAGAAAGCCTCAAGGCCAAAATGTCACCTTCAGCCTTTTTAAATTTTCTGTGAGTCCTTTAAAAAAACAATGGGTTTTGTTTGATCTGTAGCCAAGTCATCTGACATGGTGCAGTAGCACTGAGACTGGAACTGCAGGATGTTCAATCAGTGTTGGGCACAGGGTCAGGAGTTCAAAAAGGTACTGGTACTAGGGAATGTGAAGGCAGATGGATGGAATATATTTGTGTATATATATATTTATATACATTTATATATCATACATACATGTATATTCATATATAGCACTTTAAAAATAAACAGCCCAGCAACACTTATTGCGATTACTTACTGGCAGGAAAAAGGAATCTGATTCTAAAAGATGGATGAATGTGAAAAATACATGCAACTTTTTCTATATGAAGTAGGCTGACCCAGAGGTCAAGTGCAAGGAACCCCCTCCTGGCAATCATCAGGAGCTGAACTGAATTTCTTTAGTGCACATGTCATGGTTCACTAGATTTTGAGACAGCTCCTCTAGAGGTTGGAAGTATAGAACTGATATTATAATCTGTGATAGACAATAGCTCTGTATTTATTCTATATTTCCATGTTCCTTTAAAAAGGGAGAAACTCGGTCTGGTGGAACTCCCTAAAAAGGTGGAGTTTTGTCCTCTCCTGGAAGAAATTGAATAAAGTCAGAGAGAAAGTCTGTGAGACTGCAGGTTTTGAGACAGAAAGAGATGATGCAAGGAGCAGGAAGTTTGCAGCACAAAGAGAACCTGCTGAGAACAGATAGCAGCCAGGAAGATCTCAGAAATGAAGCAGGGACTTTCTGCAGACCAGTGGAAACTGAAGTATTTGTTGCAGTTTGGTATTTATAAAGTTCTTTTTCAAAATTTTCAATTCTGTCTTCTCTTTTTTTGAATCTTCTTTGTCTACGTAAATTCTAATAGAGAATGTATTTGGTGCTTACTTATGCCATTTGATCTTCTTGGGAATCTCACTATGAGGAAGAAGTCAAGAAAGATTCATCCCACAATTCCAGCTGACCTCAGTTTGGTCAGCCCATTCCTTAGGTATTTTTATGGACTTGTGATTGCCAAAAATTTTTTTTAAGTTTTCTCCCCTACCTCATCTTTCTAACCATGTTCTTGTGTCAAGAACCAGCAGTATCTTTGCCCCATCCGTGTTTTTGCCCTACTTAGTATATCAGTATGTATACAGTATAATATAAAGAGAGCCTCAGAAATATTCAGGAACAGCAATTCCTTTGGGTACTTGAAAGTAGGGAAGCAAAAATACTTGCAGTAAAGCCATGATGTGCCCATTCATGTTTATATCAAAAATAACCTGTCTGTGGTGAAATGATTCACTCTGTTTTGGATGAAAGGATCTGATATTACAGAATGGCAAGTGGCTTGCAGAACAGCTAACAAAAATATTAAAACATTGCGTTCCTGAGGCAATATTTTACTTACAGTGATCATTGCTCAAGACATCAGGTACATAATTTTGCATAGAAATATGATATCTTTTAATCCTAAAATTTAAAAACCTGAAAAATCAAATGTGGGTCATTAGGTGGGAAGGGAGGACGTGAACAGTATGGTAATACAATATGAACTTTTTTTCTAGCCATGGGTGTTTTAGTTTTTACATTAAAACTTAACACCCATTGACTGAAGAAGAAAATCGTCACTGTTGTTTCCCAGGTTAGAAAATGATTACAAAAGATCAGGATTAGAAGGATAAAAGGGAACATAGGTCTTTCAGGACCGCCTGTTCTCTGACTCACAGGACAAAATGTCAACATAATGAAATGAAATTATTTTCCTTTGCAAAATTATTGGCACTGGCTATGAAAAAATTAACACTTTAAAGTGGACATTGAGGGTTTAATTATTACATCCTTTTTCTTAAGCAGTAATAGCATAACAGTCTTGCTCTAGGGATTAGGACAGAGCTGAAAGCGAGAAAGGAAGAATGCTGGAGGTTGCAGTTTTCTAATACTTTATGCTATTTATTTATTTTATGTTTAAGTCTGTGGCTTCCTGCCATACAGAAAAAGAAATGCAGTAGTTATCAGTAGCCTGAGGGCTATCAGAGTGCACAATATCTATTGCAGGGCGGTCAAAGTGACAAAAAAGTGRTAGCCTGCCAGAGAGTGAAAGGAAAGGAAGGAGACAGTAAGAAGATAGTGAATTAAAGAACATATGAGGGGAGAAAAAATGATAGAGGGGTTAATGTAAGTTCAGCACAGTGACAGAAATGAAGTCAAGAGTCTAAATAGTGAGTTCACTACCAAAAAGTGTTTAGAAACCAAGAGATTTTGTGCTACCCAAAACATTTGGGAAGGGATCCACTTTTGGAGCTAGATAGCCAGTTGAACCAATGCTATTTTAGAGGATCAGTCAGCTATAGTTTGCAGAGCCAAACATAAAAAGGAAGATAAGAAGAAACATGTGGGGCATCAGCAATTCCTAGAACTGGTTCTACCACACAGGCAGAACAGGTAGTTGCCTAGGGCAGCAAAATATTAAAGGCAGCAAATTGTTTAGTGACCATTTATTGTGCCATTGGAGGTTCACCTGCATGAACATTTTCCAGATTGCCTGTGGCAGCAAAAGCTGTAAAGCAGGTGCCGCTAGTTTCAGCCAGATATCATCAGTAAAAAGCAGAGATTAGTTTTTCTTAAATGAGGGAAAAAATGTTGAAATGACTCATCAAAACCAGAAATGAGAATCAAGTGAGTTATTGCCAAAAGTCCRTTTTTGTATTTTACAACTGTAGTTCCCATTGTGTGTATGTGTGTGTGTGCATGCCTCTGTTTTTGGTTTGTGTGGTTGGTTATTTTTTTTCAAAAGCTATTCTGATGCCAGATCCTATTGCTACTGGAAAGGTTCACGCTTGTCTGAGTCCTCTGTTCTCTCATAAGTGCAGTCATCCTCACTACTTAGGGACCTTTCAGTGACTTTGGAGTCAGATCAATCCAGGCTGAATTAAAACATTTAGCTTTTTGCATCACAGTATAAAATGTAAAAAAAAAAAAAAAAAAAAAAATAAAATCTGGCTGTTTCCAAATGCTGCCCCTTTGGAATTTTTATATGCAATGATTATGTCCAGAAAGGCTTCTAGTTTTTTTCCTATGTACCATATCCCATATTTTCATACTTGTGTGTGAGAAATTGCCCTTTATGTTTGAAAATGATTTTCTAGTTTTCCATTTTCACTTCTGTCACTGTCCTATTTTATTTCCTTTCAAGTTCAATATAAGGGCTTTTGCATTATTTTAGATCATAGACAGATTTTTTACTTTCTGAAATAGACTAGTTTGTTGAAGATCATTGCAATAATTTTAAGTTGCAACCTCATAAATTATAGAAAAAACCCAATACTAAATTTTTTGTTCGTCTCTGTCCTGGTTCCGGCTGGGACAGAGTTAACTCTCTTCCCTGTAGCTGGAGGGGGTGCTGTGTTTTGGGTTTGGTGATGAAAGGAATGTTGATGGCCCATTGATGCTTTGGTCATTGCCGTTGCYGGGTGCACCAACAGCCTCCCCCACCCTTCAAGGTGCAGGGGGACCTGGGGGGGAGCATAGCCGGGGTGGTTGACCCAGCTGGCCAATGGGGTATCCTATACCATATGACATCATGCCCAGCTTAAAAACCGGGGGTGGTGCCTTTGGGGGGAGCGCACGGTTCGTGGGGTTTTGGTGCGGAACACGTGGGGGTGAGCAGTTGCATTGTGTATCGCCTGTTTTGTATATTCTGTTATTGTTGTTATTGTTGTTATTATYACTGTTCTCCTTTGTTTTATTTCCATTATTAAACTGTTTTTATCTCAACCCGCGGGTTTTCCTCCGTGTGCCCTCCCGATTCTCTCCCCCATCCTACCGGAGTGGGGGTGTGAGCGAGCGGCTGCGTGGTGTTTGGTTGCTGGCTGGGGCTAAACCACGACAGTCTCATACTCATACTTTGTCTTTAACAGAAGCAAACTAACCAGGAATACACAAAGGCATCTTTTATGACCACATTTGTTTGTCCAATGACAGCTACATAGATCATGTTCATCAAATGATTTCTCCTCACTAAGTCTTTGGGATTTTTATGAGTAATTACAACTTTAGGCCAGATCTGCTTTCCTGCCCAATTCTTTGGTTTGCACAACTAAGTTAAGTAAACATGAAAGAGAATCACTTAAAAAGAAATCACAAAACATTATTTTGAGAAAGAAATTGGAAGCAACAGCAGCTCTATCTTTCATCAAAATTGTCAGTTTGATGAACAAAGAGAAAGAAAATGCTTCAGTGCTGCAATAATGACCTTAAAAAYTATTTCTTTGAACTGAGTACTGCCTTCCTCAAACACTCTTTTGGTTCCATGCTGAAGAGAAAAAGAAAAGAAGATAAATAATGTCTGAATACTTAACTAATAAAAGTTAAACATTGATAAAGTAAAAAAATACACAAAATTTTACCTCTTTTCTGATGCTGTGCACATTTTAGTTCTCTTCAGAAAAAGAGCAGCTGTTGCTCTCTTTCTTTACAGAAGATTGATATTCAATAAAAAATGTAGATTGAAAGGGTAAAGATCTATGTAAAATTTAAACAAAGCAATCAATTAAGGGCAGGAAGAGAAGTATAGGAACTGGATAACTGATGAGAAGAATTGGTAAGATCTATACCTTATATACAGACTGATAATGTATAAAAGCAATACCTGAGAAAAACTAAGAATATTAAGTGCAAACACCAGAAAATCATCATACTCTATGAAAAGAACATTGATTATTTTTTTTCCCACAGTGKTTTTTTTCTGGCTAAAATGCTGGATGTTGGATCAGCTTTTGTGCAGAGAATGTTTTATAAATTATAATATTTCTTATGCATTGATGTGCATAATAGAGAGAGAAGCTAGCTGCTCATAGCTTGGATGGGTTTACTCTTCGCTGGATAAAAAACTGGCTGGACGGCCGAGCCCAGAGAGTTGTGGTGAATGGAGTTAAATCCAGTTGGCGACCAGTCACAAGTGGTGTTCCCCAGGGCTCAGTTTTGGGGCCGGTCTTGTTTAACATCTTTAATATCAATGATCTGGACGAGGGGCTTGAGTGCTCCCTCAGTAAGTTTGCASATGACACCMAGYTGGGCRGSAGTGTTGATCTGCCTGAGGGTAGGAAGRCTCTGCAGAGGGATCTGGACAGGCTGGATCGATGGGCCGAGGCCAATTGTATGAGGTTCAACAAGGCCAAGTGCCGGATCCTGCACTTGGGTCACAATAACCCCAGGCAACGCTACAGGCTTGGGGAAGAGTGGCTGGAAAGCTGCCCGGCGGAAAAGGACCTGGGGGTGCTGGTCGACGGCCGGCTGAACATGAGCCRGCAGTGTGCCCAGGTGGCCAAGAAGGCCAACGGCATCCTGGCCTGTATCAGGAATAGTGTGGCCAGCAGGAGTAGGGAGGTGATCGTGGCCCTGTACTTGGCACTGGTGAGGCCGCACCTCGAATACTGTGTTCAGTTTTGGGCCCCTCACTACAAGAAATACATTAGGGTTCTGGAGCGTGTCTAAAGAARGGCAAGGAAGCTGGTGAGGGGTCTGCAGAACAAGTCTTATGAGGAGCGGCTGAGGGAGCTGGGGTTGTTTAGCCTGGAGAAGAGGAGGCTGAGGGGAGACCTTATCGCCCTCTACAACTACCTGAAAGGAGGTTGTAGCGAGGTGGGTGTTGGTCTCCTCTCCCAAGTAACAAGTGATAGGACGAGAGGAAATGGCCTGAAGTTGCGCCAGGGGAGGTTTAGATTAGACATTAGGAAAAATTTCTTTACTGAAAGAGTTGTCAAGCACTGGAACAAGCTGCCCAGGGAAGTGGTGGAGTCACCATCCCTGGAAGCGTTCAAAAAACATGTAGACGTGGCGCTTCGGGACATAGTTTAGTGGGCATGGTGGTGTTGCGTTGATGGTTGGACCTGATGATCTTAGAGGTCTTTTCCAACCTTAATGATTCTATGATTCTRTGATAATATGTTAATATTTGTTGTTGCAAAAAGAAAAAGAGAACTTTCTTTTTTTTTCTCCATCCATCACATCTACTGTGACAACATTTTGTTTCATTACATAATAAGAGGGAATTTCTCAGAGTAAGGGAAAGCATCTGAGACCTATCTACTCTGGTATAAATATGTCTGACCGCTTTACACATTTTTATGAGAGATGAATTTATTTGAATACAATTTCCCCCCCCCCTCCTTTGAGATCTTGACCATTGGCAAATACTTGGTCAGCAATCAGTTAGAGTTCATTTCTAGTTCATTTCATTTTGTCTTATTCAAGGAAGAGCTTTTAATCAGAAATTATATCAAATATCCTATCACAGATGCTGTTAACAAGTCTTACGAGCTTGTAACATCCTGGAGACTGGTCTAAATACTGCTGGGTTCTGAAAAAGCAATGTTGATGACATGCAGCCTGTCCAGGCTCGCTGCGAAACAAGTTGGAGTGATTCTGCTGACACAAGGAGCTAGAGCATTGTTGGAGATTTTAAGCTGAATGCAAAAGTTTTCTGCTTCGGCTGCTTTGTGGAAGCAAATGAAAATGTCTCTGTTAACATCTGTGTAACTAGGCTAATGGTCCCTGGGTTGGGAAATATAACCCAATAGAATGTGSATCACACTAAAACCAGGAAAAATCCTTTGGAAGAAGTGTTGCCAACTGCAATATGTGATGGCTAACAAGCAAAGATACAGGCCAAAACAAGATAATTTATCTGAAACCACAAAGTAATCCTTACAAATTCATAAAGCTTTAAAAATCAGATATAAAATACATCCTGCCTGAAATTCATGGGCCTTAAATGACATCAAGAAAAAAGAGGAAGTAAAAACTAAAATGAAAATTCAAACTCATCTCATTGAAAACACAAGTAACACAGTAACAAAACTGACAGTGAGATCTCCATACAAATTGAACCCCAAACTTTCAGTTATTTTGTTCATTTAGATAACAGGAAACTAGACAGAGGGCAGGGCAGCATTCTGAGCAGCTGCAGTTTGGGAAAATAACTATGGCATACTTCTAATAAAATCTGTCACCCTGGGAACTTATCAAAAAGTGACTTCAAGGAGGATGTCAGTTGTAGTAGAAAGAGGTCTAGCTAAACAGAGAGAATAATAGCTTTAAGCCACCACTGCTGTTCTTTGATTATCAAGAGATGTCATCCAAAATTTGAAGCAATTTTGAGTAGACCTTCAGTTCTGCAGGTCAAAAGCCATATCTCTAGTTGCCTAACAAACCAGAACTGTATTTCTCACAAAGACTGAAAGAAGAACCTTATCACTGCTTTGTGTATCTTATTGTTGTAATTTGAATTAATACCACTTTAGCAGCAGTTGATCTCATACTCAATATTCAAATTCCTATGTCATAATGCATTAATATTTTTGCTGCTGCAAATCTGCCATTTCCCTTTCTGCCTTAATAAACTGCAAACCCAGCTCACTGCCCTACAGATCTTTTATGCCCTGTGTCCCTTGGAAACATTGGGTGAATCTTCACCTTTAAGTTATAGAAAATCAAGGTATGAAATCCATGGACATCTTAATTGATAATAATCTAAATGTAAGTTTTTATAGACAGGCACTTTTTGTTTTTCAAATATCATTAATCTCATTCTGATTTGTRTGTCTAAAAAGTCCAAAAAGACAAATTATCAAAACTATATAATCTTTATAACTGCTACACATTTCAGAGTGTTTCTGATTTACTCCAGATTAATCCTTTGGCATGTGAAAACTCAAAGGAACACGAAWCTTTGGGTAGTCTCATGAAACTGCAAGTATTTGCCATTAGGCAAGAGACCTGAAGCAGA
The DNA here is from genome assembly GCA_030449065.1 of Oceanodroma leucorhoa. Lineage (NCBI taxonomy): Eukaryota > Metazoa > Chordata > Aves > Procellariiformes > Oceanodroma > Oceanodroma leucorhoa. The sequence continues at coordinate 10,319,109 of JASVER010000023.1, read as the reverse complement.
AACCTTCTTCTCTACAAAGAATATTCCATGATGTTTTTATATCGTTAATGTGCCTGTAAAACCTTCAACAAAGAAAAACCACTCCAGAGACATAACATTTTGGATTATTTCCYCGATGAAAGCATTATTGTCCCCCAAATTCACTTTTGCTGCTATCCTAGCAATCTGTCTCTTTAAATCCTAATTTTATTTAGCAAACAAAGTAGTTCACTGTCATTGTAACATCATCAAGAATAGCATGTTTTTTTCACTAAATCTCAAAGCAGATTGTCATTAAATGCTAGCCTGTTGTGCCTTTCACAGATATTTGTAAAATACCGTGGTTTTGCTGTCTAATGTAATTGCAGCATATTTTCCTTTTCCTACATGTGGGAAAGGATTTCATTTGGTTCAGTTTTTTTGTTTTATTAAGGTTTGATCCAGTTGAGTTTGTACCCCCTAAGGTCTGTATTTGGTATGGAATAATGATATACTCGCACACAAACCTGAGTATTAGCTGACTGCCATACAAACCACACATCTACTACAGACCCAGCCTCAATCAGTGATTCTGTGACTGATCACTGCATAGCTTCTTTGAGTTTGAAAATCAACCCAAGTTTTATATTGAAGATTTTCTACACTTCTGTTCAAAGACCGCAACAGAAAATACATGTAATAATTCCAGTAGCCCAGGAAGAAAAAGCTAACAGAATCTCTGGGCAAAAACTTGGCTGTGAGGAGCTGACTAGCATTAGAAACAATAGTGCTTTCCTGGTGCTCACTTTTATTCTAGTCTTGTTCAGCTTCAGAAGACAACAAATCTTTCTGGATTCCTTACAGTTGTCACAAGAAAAACTATTGTGCGTATCCCAGCTCTTCCAGTGAATTATTTATTAGATTTCCCTCTTAGATTTAATTGTCTTTCATTCTTTACCAAAGCGCTGTGACTACAAATTCAGTCAAACATTTTCCCATTTGTAAGGGTAAACAGAGACACTACTTTTCTTCTTAGTAATAAGAGTCTAATTTAGTCAAAGCTTTTAAAGAAAAGCTTAATYGAGATCCTAGTGAGGATAAAGAGGAATCAGATTCACAAAAGCACCTAAATGGATTTCGGTTACTTTAAAATTGCAGTTTTAAAAACCCCATCTCAGTAGCTGCCAAACTTTGGAGATATGCAAATATCTTTGGGGCCATAAGTTTTATTTTACAGTTCTCAGATATTTCGTATTTTATCTTTTTGCCTGTTGTGAAGAAAGAAATTCTACTCCAGGCTGAACTATCTGTCTTGTCAGCCTGACCCATATTTAGAAACCTTCACAGATTAGGAGATCACATGCTTCTCAGAGCATGACTGTATACACCTAGATGAGCAAACTCCTCACAAAGTATGGGCTAGGATCCTTTGGAAGTAAGAGATATGTATTAGGCCCTCGTCAAGGCCTCTTGACTGAATACTCTCATATGTAAATTTATGGAGGGAAAAGTAAGAGACAGAAACATCATTAGCTCTGAAAAGAGTGACTTTAATTTTTGAAAAATATTGTCAGTAGAGGTTGGAAAGAAGTGCCTCCCTATGTACAAGACACTGGTAGATCAGTATTTCTTTCAGGCCAACAGTAGGTACCAGTCTGATGATAAAGCTGGTTCTTTTGTACTCCTTTTTAAAGCACTTATTTTACATATATATATATATATACACACACATCTATCTATCTATCTATCTATCTATCTATCTATCTATCTATCTAAATATAAACAGATGAGGTGTCAAATTAGGGTTCTGGGTTTAAAAACCAGGAAATTATTTAAGTCCAACACCTTTTCACAAAAAATGTTCTACTCCCTTAGGCCCTTCTCCGTTGAACGCCAGAAATCGTTAAGTGGTTCTACTCCTACATCTGTAAATTTGAGGTTAAGGATATGTTTCTATATGAGTTGCATTATTTTCATAATTACACTGTTGTATTTTCAGAGCCTTAAACAATTAATTTTAGRACAAAATCTTACCATGTTTCTATATGTGCTTATATTTGAGTTCCAGGGATCTATTTATAATTCAAAAAATAAACACATGCATGAGCAAATTTAGGTCTCTGTTGCTTAGTATTAATATATATTAATACTATAACATTATCCTTCCATAGGAATATAGACAACAACTTTCATATCACTCCTGATAGCTTGTGGAGAAACTAGGAAATTAATATCGAATGTATGTACATTTTATACAGCAATTGTCTTGCAAAGATTTAGCACTATTGGCATTAGTCAAGAGAAAATGGATTCCTGAGGGAAAGAAAAAAACAAAGATAACTGGAGTGGAAGACTAGGTTTAATGAGTACTTTATTTCAGCTGCTGCAAACTTGCAGGCAATTACAAATATTTACAACTCTTAATTTTGGGAATGGTGTATAAAACTAAAACTACTGAGAACAGTTCTGAGTCCCAGTCCCAGCTGCTTTGCATTTAGGTCCAAAACAGCTACTAGAAAGTTCTCTAAAGACTCATTCAAGGTTTTCTCAGAAGTGTATACAATTATCCTGCACAGACCTTTAATTCATGAGACAGTGGCGGCTCTAATGCTTCTCAGCTGATAGGAATTTCAACAGAAAATTCTACAGTAGATGTGTGTGTGTGTGTGTGTGTTTGCATGTATGTAGCACAGAAAAGCCTTAAAGGAAAAATATTGCACAAAACAACAGTATAGATCACTGATTATAAAGACAATACTAACAAGATTAGAATATTTAGTTGTAATATATTGGAAAACGGAAAATTACATCACTATTACTCTTGTTTTTTTCTCCTACGTACCTCTTTTTGGCTTAGCCTGAGTTGTCATATGTCCACACCTGACACCTTGGGCATASCCAGAAAATTCCTGAGTAAGGGCTAGCGTGCAGGCACACAAATGCAAGAAAGTTATAATGCATTTACTAAACCTGATTTTCAAGACTAAACCCCCTACTTGTTCAAGTTCATCACTGCAAGGAAGGTTGAAGCATACAGTTATATAATAGACTCACCCCACTCACCTCACGGACAAAATCACAGGTCAGCTGTGATGCTGGGATCTTCTAACTTTCTCCTCCATGCTGTTTTTCATGCTCATCCTGAGCTGCCTCATGCCGCCCCCTCTAACTTTGGGTATAACCAGAACACCCCCTGTCCTCGTTCTGGCTGGGACAGAGTTAACTTTCTTCTCAGTAGCTGGAGGGGGCGCGAGGAACGTTGATGGCCCATTGATGGACTTGTGCGCTCCAAATTCTCTCCCTCATCCTACCAGAGGCGGGGGGTGAGTGAGCGGCTGAGTGGTGTTTAGTTGCTGGCTGGAGTTAAACCACGACACCCCAACTTACACACAACTGTGTAAGATGATGATGGACATGATCATAGAATCACAGAATCATAGAATCATAGAATCATAGAATCATTAAGGTTGGAAAAGACCTCTAAGATCATCGTGTCCAACCATCAACCCAGTACCCATGCCCACTAAACCATGTCCCGAAGCGCCACATCCACA
>JASVER010000023.1:10296231-10313707 GCA_030449065.1 Oceanodroma leucorhoa | reverse complement strand
CTTTTGCCTTCCTAATTCCCTCTCTGCACGACCTGACGAGATCCCTGTACTCTTCCTGAGTCGCCTGCCCTTCCTTCCAACAGCGATAGACTCTTCTTTTTTCCCTGAGTCCCTGATGATAGCATGTGTACTCTCTGTGCTTAGCCGGAGGGAAATAAGGCTCAAAGATTTATGAAAGTGTGTGTGTGGATGAATCTTACTATCCCCAAGGTAAGAGCTACCCCAGTATGAGAAAAAGAGAGGAAACACTAAACATAGCTAAGGAGATATGTCACAATGTATAACACTCAAACAACTTTTGGCAGTCTAATGGCCAAATCAACTCTTGAGGCAAACTGTAGTCTTCCACTGGCACAGGTATCTTGTCTCCTCAAGGAGTATCCCAGTCACATGACTGCAGCTGATCTGAAGACAACATAGGAGAGGATTTGTCTCCTTCTGAGGAAAAAATGTGCTTGTTATTTTACGTGGCATATTTTCTCTTGATTATATCACCCTAAGTGCTCCTGAAGTGTAGGATGAATCATCTAAGAACAAATGTTCATTTTTATTCTTAAATCTCTCCCAGAACAAAGAGGCCAAACGGTTGAAAATGTGCCTACACAATTAAGAGCTGGAGTTCTCTACAGCTGAGCTTCTAAGTCACTTACATATYTTGGACATTTTTCTTTAGGCCCTCTGTACATTGCTGTCATTCTTTCATAGTCAACAGAGTGGTGATAGTCTATAATACTGGGAAACCTGGCCCTAAGTTTCTAATGCCATAATTATCACTGTATCTTTAAGTAGCTATGCTTCCCTGAGAACATTTTCTCTTTATATATTTTAAATGTAAAGTATTTCCATAGCACATAGTTATCAACGAACTGTAGATTTAGGAGAAAGTATTTTCTTTACACAACAGGCTAAGATGAATTACAGATTTAAGTTTTATGTTACAAATTTTTATACAATGGTGCCTTCACCCAGATTATTGTCTTTACCTATTATAATTTTTCTCACCTGTGCAATCTTTATGATAAAAGCCATGAGACCGCATGGTCCACAAAACTGCGGTCAATAAAAACGTGGCAACTTCAAAACTTCAATTCACTACAGCTCAGTTTTCTCAAAACTCTTTATTTTTTTCCCTTAGCTAATCAGAGCTATGAGATTTAGATAACTGCAATAAAGTAACTGAGAAAGAGCAATACATTGATTGATGTAAATCCCTGTACTTTGCTTGGCTAATAATGGCTACCTGCAATTCAGAGTATGGGAATTTGCATACTATCATAAATTACTAAGAACTGTGCTATCATTATGCAAATATAAGTGCAAGAAAATGAGTGACTAAGAAATAAGTATACATACTGAACTGTAAGAGTGAATTAGGTAAAAATGTAATAGTGTTCCTGAATTTTGACTGGCTGAAACATTTCCAATTTTGAAGCAATAATGCTGGGATAGTTAAAATATGTAGAAATAAAAAATAGGGAGAGGAGGAACGGAACCTGGAATAGTTTTCAGTGACTTTCCTAGAAACTAATTTGCTGCCAACATTCCTATTGTAAAATGAAGGCAACATTTGTTCACGTCATAAGGATATCTGGGCTCTTAAACCAGTAATGAGCTCTGAGACCCTTAAATGAAAGAGAGAAGCTGGAAGTCTTAGGTGCTATAATAATGATGAGCATTAGAAATATGCTAAAAATATAATTGTTTTATTCATGCTTCTATATAAGTTTTTATCTGAGGAATATTATGTTTTCATGACATTTGGAAATTATGTTGAATTTTGGCTATTGTTTGAACTTAGGTATATTTATTCTGAATATGAAAATTATGGAATGGGTCAAAGTGTATCATAGAAATGGTGCTTTTCTTATTCTTTGCTTACATCCCATTTAGAGCTCATTAAATGGCATCTTAAAGTAAACATTCACTATGCATTCTAGATATTTTCATTGTAAAGGGGACCCCCCTCACCTCAGGTCAAATTATGGTGTAACTATTGCTAAGATGATGTCAGACCTGTTATACATGATATAATGATGGGATCCAGGAAATGGATAATTCCGTTGACTTCTTCTGTACCAGATTTTCATGACATTTATGCAAAATTGTCATAGGATAAGTCTGCTGGCTAAGAATACACCAACAATATTGATCATTAATTAGACTGTATGATTCAGCATGAAGTTGCCTGGCATCTAGACTGCAGGACTTCAGGGAAGCTCTGTCTCTGGGAGGTTTTCCCCTGACCTATTTGCTTGTTTCAGCAGCAGAATGAATAACCAAACTCATAACACCTCCTTGGACATGTTAGCAAACAATAAAAGAAGCTGTTCTAGAAAATTGTGGAGAAACACTATAGTTTTTGCTGTTTACATCATTGTTCACATCCTACACTTTAAGTCACACTTTCTTTGTTTTCCTTTTTTCACTTTTCAAAATTGCAATCATGATTTCACTGCCAGGAGCTATGAAATATCACAATTAATTTTTCTTTGCTAGAATTGTTGTCTTATGCCACACTCTACAGGGACATTCTCACACTTTATGCCTGCACAGTCCCAGTGTATAAGGTCTTTGTTGTAAAAGGATTTCCACTTGTGAAGTGAGAGCATTGTCTGAGCTTGAGCAAGAGGGGAAGGAAAGGGATGGAAATCAAGAGAACCAAAGGTATGTAGGCATGGCATAGGACCCATGGAATGCTGCTGTTTGTCAACTTAATGTCTACAGCAGGTCAAAACTGTCAAGTAAGCATTTTGCTGTCAACATGGCATTTTACTTTCCTGTTGCATGATACTTTCCAAGAGAAAATGGCAGATCCAAACAAGCCATTACCATAAGCAGCACTCACAACTATGGCATGATGGTTTGCTGTGGTACCAAGAATACTTTGAAAAGCAGCAACAGAGCCAGGAGAAACACTTACCAGTGACTTTTCCTCCAAAGGCCCTAGTATTAAGTTCACATGGCGGTGTCAGGGCTTTAAACAGTTGTCTTCTTAAGCTGAAGAATTAACATTTAGAAATGATAAGGAAATTTAGACTAACAGAGAGACAAATGTATCCATAGAGAACTTCCTTTGAGGTCACTGGAGATACTCCAAGATTTTTTTCTCACTGTCTATGAAATGAAAAGGCATAGCCATGTGCATAATGATGAGAGAAGTAATCACTAATTTCAGAAAGGAAATGTGTAAGGACTTGAGGTGAAAGCGAGAATGGGAGCAGATTGTAAGGAAAAAGTTAGAGGAGACAGATGTTGAATATGMGAAGTTTAATTTCTCATCACATGTCAGTCTGATCTACACTGCTGGCCAGAGTAAACTCTATGAAATAGGGACAATATGAAATAGGATACTTTATATGTTAACTTCCTATCCTGGAGCTTCATAATAGCTAACAATGCAATTATAACATTAAGAGACTTTAAAAAGTATTTTRTACTGCAACATCTCTCCACATTTATTTTTCTTAGTTATACTCAGAGGAAGATTATATAAAATATATACCTGCAAACATTGAAAGGTATTGTTATTTTAATCTGCATTCCATACAGTCAAAAACAATGTCAGCTGCAGAAATCTTTAAAGATGCAGTTGTGACATGATGAAGTAAACCAGCTGAATTTTTAAATGTTAAGTATTAAACAATAGAACAATATGATTCTTCAGTTCTACAAGTTTTTAAAGTTGAGGTTTTTTTAAAGAGATATCTACCACGATGTTACTACAATTATTTTTATTAATATATATCTTCAAGTAAGACTATGATAAATACATGAATAAATAAAGKATTCTAAATTTTCAAGTCCTGGTCTAAAATATTTCTTTTTCAATTTTTTTGTTTGTTTGCTTGCTTGTTTTTGTTAAGTTCAATTTTGAGCCAGTTTCCTCCTACCCAATTTTTGATTTGGAAGGCACAGAGAAAGGCTATAAGAAGATGCTGCATTTTGGGTAAAACACAATACATTTTTCACATATATTTGTCACTTCATTCCTTTGAAACAGCTTTCAATGCATGTTAAATAATGTTAGGGCAGTGAACCATGAATGGCTTTCCTGCAATGGACACAATTTTTCCTAACAGTACATTAGATTCATTCTGACACAAAAGAAGAAAAATAATTTTTATTGTCTTTTATTCTCAGATATTTCATGGTGGTACAGGAATATTTGGGAGAGAGTGGTCACAGGCATACTTCCTTTGATGGCAAGATGAAGTAATAACCACAGTAATTTAATAAATAATGCTATACAGTATTCTGACCTGACATCTCTTTTAACAACGACACATAGCATTATTTAGACAAAGAGGTTGAAGATTAGGGAACTGTACATGGTCCTAGGTTGAGCTAGAGAAAAGACAAAAGTAAATAACAGAGAAATAGCTAGCAGAAGAAAACTTAATGTCTTTTAGGACACTAAGTTGGGATAATGGCTCAGGAAATGTGAGAGTCGCCTTCTTCGGCACAGCATTGCTGTAAACARCTTTGAAGACAGAAACATGTTTCTGACAGTGAGATAACTGGAGAGTTTCTGTGCCATATTTTTTAGAGCTGTAAGTCAGAGAACAGAGCCTTCAAATAAGTGCTGACTGAGTGAAAGGGATGTTTTGTATTAGCACTTTTGTGAAATGAAAGTTTGCCCCACAGGGCAAAATATAATCAGCATCTTTCACAATCAGGACCGCTCTTTCTATGCTAGCACTATCCATCATGTTTGCTATTGATCATTCTTTCAGGGAAGGAATAGCAATAGCRATCTAATGTCCTACCTTACAACATCTAGGAGATAAACTGGTGGCTTGTTGGAATTAAAGCATAATTTAGRCCTAGATTCTGGTAGAGGCTCACTGGTTTGACAGTGCATTCCCTTTGTTCCTGCAAAAAATGGATGTAAATTTTTACTACTCTGAGCAGGCAGTATGTTTAGCATAGAACAGAATTCAGACTATCTAACATTAAACACCCAGCAGGCCAGTGGTGTCTTTCTAGAGGATGATTCAGAGGAGTTAAGTTAGAAAATTCTCCTCTGAGGTTTCACATATGTCTCCTGGTTTCGGCTGGGATAGAGTTAATTTTCTTCCTAGTAGCTGGTATAGTGCTGTGTTTTAGATTTAGGATGAGAATAATGTTGATAACACAGTGATGTTTTAGTTGTTCTAAGTAGTGCTTACACTAGGCAAGGACTTTTCAGCTTCCCATGCTCTGCCAGGTGCACAAGAAGTTGCGAGGGGACACAGCCAGGACAGCTGACCCAAACTGACCAAAGGGATATTACATACCATATGACGTCATGCTCAGTATATAAACTAGGYGAAAAACTGGCTGGGGGTCTGCTGCTCGGGAACCAGCTGGGCATTGGTCAGTGGGTGGTAAGCAGTTGTATCACTTGTTTTTTTTTTCCCCTGGATTTTGTCTCTCTCTCTCTCTCTCTCTTTTGTTGTTTTACTTTTCATTACAATTTGTTGTTGTTGTTATTATTATTATAATCTTTTATTTCAAGTATTGAACCGTTCTTATCTAAACCCACAAATTTTCTTACTTTTGCTCTTCCCATTATCTCCCCCGTCCTACCAGGGTGGAGAGGGTAAGTGAGTAGCTGTGTGGTGCTTAGTGGCCAACTGGGGTTAAACCACGACAATACCCATAACTCATGATATTCATTCCAAGAAAAGGTAGAAAGTTTATGCAATAGGTAAGCAGATTTTCTGTGGTCAAGATATCTGGATCCAAAAGAATGCATTTCCATTGATGCAGCATCCATGGAAAAAGAATGAGATAGTGATATTTAACAAATATTGCTTCAGTAATTCCACAGACTCAGAAAATTCACAAAGGCTTAAACCATACTTTGGTTTGTAGAATGGCTGAAAATGTTCATGAGTTGCTCATGGCTTGGCTTTGGGCCATCTGGTTTCTAATCAGGGAAACTAAYGAGTAGGGATCTATTTTGTCATACTCTACAATGCCTATACAAAAGACAAACRTCCAGAATATCAAGAGGAAGTAAATGTATATAAATTCAAATTTCCTCACTAATATCTATGCATCASTTTCATTATATACCCCTTAATGGGAGTCCATGTTGTTAGACAACAGCTTTCTCAAAGACCTCAATCTTTGACCAATTTCTCATTTTGCCAGTAGCTAGAGAAAGTGCTTTTCTTTGGTTTTCCATCAGTTGCAGACAGTGTCAAAAGAAACACTGACCTAAATGAGTGTTGGTGATCACCATTGTCTTTATGTTGCAAGCAGAATGATGTCAACTGCTGTGAAAGAGACAGAAGGTCGAGAGACTGTTCTTCCCCTAGTTAGACAGTGAGAAAGAGGTTGCCTTTCTTGACAGCTGTTTACATATAGAGCGACATGAGAAGGGGCTTAAGTCTATAAGATTTGGCTATGATATTTCCTCATTCATAAGGTGGTTGTGTTCTTTTACTCTGATGTTTTTTTCTTTGTCACATACTGCTATAAGGGAAGCAATTATCTGCAGAAATAATATTCAGGAAACAGCTTTCAATAGCAAATGTATTGGATAAAAATAAGGTTCATGAAGAATTAAAAAGTCATCTGAATTTATATTTCTCTAAACCAAACTGCAATTGGAAGGACGTACCTGTTACAATTTAGCAAAGTGTATAGCAGTTTATAAACACATCTACAAACGATGAGTGCAGCTCTTAATTGCATGCTTCCTGATTACAACTGTAAAAGATTACACATCTCAGCACATATTCCTCAAACTCCCATTTTTAAAGAGACTGAGAAACACGCACCCCATTTTCAGACTGGTCATGTTCATAAACAGGATGTTCCTCTGTATTTCTTGTGTGAATGTCTGTCCAACGGGTATTCTCAGAGAATATTTAGCATTCACCAACTTCAGGAATTACTTTCAAAACTACTTTCTTTTGAAATGCTGCTGGAAGYACCAATAATGCTAGCATTCTTTACAGCTTTACTTAATGAATTGGTGGTGGCAGTACTTACAGCTTTCAAACATTTATTTTTTTTCTAGATTTGGAGGCATGTTTTATTTAACCAGAGGTCAAAGATCTGAGGTCAGCCCAGGAAGTCTCTTATATTATCAAAGTGAATAAGGAGGATGATGTATTTCTTTATCTAGATAAATAACTCTATTTAAAAAAATAAAATAAATAGTGATAGGCAAAAAGCAGATCCTGGAATTTATTTTCATGGTTTAAGATGTACAGAAATGGAGAAACAAAGAAGTTTGATTATTGAGTTATTCAGTATAGGGAGAAAATGTCTTGCTACGTATTGGATCTTTTTCCCATTTGTGCTACTGGAATGAAATTCACATAGAGAAGTATGTCCTCAAAATGACCTGTTCACAGAGAGCCTGGAAAATGGAGAAAGGTTATGATAATACACAAGAAATCTTGTGGTGTAGAGGTTTCTATTGGATACAACAGAAACATTTCTAAAAGACCAATTCCTATAGTGTTTAGTCATTCTTCAGTTGCTAGTCATCACATCACGTCCCTAGGAAAACTCAAGAGAATTTTTAGGAACTCAAGTAATAACTAAGCTTTTTACTAAAGGTAGATAATGCAAGTTTGCTTGGTACTTCTGTGTTGGCATCTTAAGATCTCAAGAGGAAAAATATTTGTATGCAGTATTTTCAGGAGGCAATACAAAATAGTACAATCTTTGCTCCTTTGTTCTTTGATGAAAAGGAACAAAAAGATAAGATTTTCTAAAAATCAAGGAGATATTTATTGCATGTTAGAAGCAAAACAGACTCTATGCTTTACTGCATTTTTAAAGCCATTGAAATGGAGGTAGCAGGATACAAACTGTTACCATTTGTTTATGCCAATAAAAAAGCTTAAAATCCTAGGATAATTCTCTGCAGAATATCTCATTCATTTTATGAGACTGTATGAAACCAATATGTCATAATTTTTGTACTGAGACATCTATTGCATGCTGCACAAAGTCAATTGTCATAAATGGGAATCGATATATGRATTCATACTTTCCTGACACTGACCAAGGTCTAATTTTTATATCTCCTAACCTCCTGTTGTTCAGTGAGTTTTAGAACTGTCAAATTCAGATTTTTCAGCTTACTTGGCCTAACCAAAATTAATTTTATATTTATATCTAACCATAACAGAAACAAGCAAGACCATGACTTAAATAAACAAATGACCTGGAATAGACCTGGCATAACACATTTGAGAAAGGTCAGGGTTATAAATGAAATTGATTTGGTCATTTTAATAGTTTCAGGGGACTGAAGCATTCTTCACAATTAGTACAATTTTGAAAATCTTTTTAAGAAACAATAAACTGATGCTTACCAGGGGAGGATAAATCATATAGTGAACTGGCAAATACTACAAATATTGGCCTTATGCAGTCTGCAAGGTGTTTCCTGAATATACGGACTTAACCTGAATATTTGCTAAAAGAAGCTCTCATTATTCTGTTTCTCTCAGGAATGATCATTTTTACAGTGAAACCTTGACATCAGTTTAATCATATTTAATTCATGTAGCAGAGACAGTGGAATAGAGCAATGCCTCCTGCTTCCTGCCTTGAAAATGCTATCCCTCTTTGTTGGGATATTCAGAAAAGAGGTCATTCACAGAGCAGAGAGGGAAGCATTAAGTTCTGACTTAAGAAACACGTTTCATGCATCTCGTGTTCATGCCAAAAGTGAGGAATATCAATATGTCTTCTATGGTCTTGGGAGTTAAAAGAGAATTATATTACAAAAGCCTAATGTAAATCAGGCTTCATACACATTACTGTAATGGAGTAATACTAGATTACTCCAGCTGAAGACATGTTCCACATATGAATTTAGCTTGTGAAACACAAATCAATTGTCCATCTCCTCTTAAATCCTAGAAGCTTGAGAGTATTTCAGAAATCAGTCTAGGATCAGCTCCTTCTCTCTGAAGAGACTGATTTCCTATCAGGGGAACACTGAACTCTAATAGAAGGTGAAGAGGATATAATACTGTCGTTCTCCCTGATTTATGGTTTTACCATTAAATAAAACAGATAACAGTGTAGGATTACTGGCACTTCCATATTGCTGTTTCCAGGACACTCCCAGTGGAGGCTTGGCCAGGGTGATGCCCAGGTGCCCGCAGGCATTGCCCCGGCCAGGGGGAAACCAAACACTGTTCTGAGAGGGAGAGAGCCTAGGCACCTGGACGCAAGTGATGCCATCCCATTTGGCCTCAAGACCCTGTGCAAGTGGCCCCTGGCCTGTTTTATTTAGACAGATGTTACTTTTTGACTATTTATCAGCCACCAAGAGGGTGTATAACTGAAAGATGCTGTGCAGCATGCTATACCTGCATCCTCACCATGTGACTGCAACAAACACCCTGCAGGCTGCCCAAACCTGCAGAAGACCATGCTCAGGCATGGTATGGTGTGTATCAGGCTAGAAGCCATGTTTAGGAATTGAGAGGTCCTGTGCTCTGGAAAGCAGGTTGGGCTGTGCCCCAGCCCCAGCCTGCAGACTCTCTCTCCCTGTAGATGACAACAACCTTGGTCTCGAAAAACTACCGAGCTGTCCCCTGGATGAACCTTTGTTCTCAACTAGTTTGCCAGATTTTCTAGAGAATATGCTATCAATGATTCCTGAAAGGTAAGGTTATAGATGTGATTTGCCTACAATGCAGTTGGAATCACTAGGGCATATTAATATTTGCAGCCTCGTCAGTCTGTAAGTCAAGTCACTCATTCCCTTTCAGCATCTGTGTCTTCAATCCTTTTCAAGAATTATTCCACCTCAGGCTTTCTGCTGCTGAACAAATGTGAAGGAACACATATGTTTCTTATTCTGCTTTTAGTGTACTCAGATTTTTTTCCCATCTTTTCTGTTAAAGGAAGACTCTTGCTCAATTTAGCCAGGACTTGTCTACCCGTTACATAAAATGAGAGGAAAGAGATGAAGTGATCTCATTTCTCTTCACATGCACTTGACGTTAAAACAGAAAAACTAGAATTGCAAAGCGGACATAAAAATGTAATGAGTGAATCTAAAACATGATGAAAATTTTAAGTTTGGAATTCAGTTACCATTAAAAGGAGAAATGAAAAGAAAAACTCCTCAGAAATGGCCATACAAGCCATAAACATTTCTAATTATCACCAAATCAAACAAAAAAGTCATTTTTTCACATCAGAACTGCCAAAATATTTTTAAATGCATATAATTTTAACTTTTAAAAGATACATACTCTGCACAATTCTTCAGTTTTATAAGCACGAGTAATAATCTGGATTTCAAAAGCAGACAGTTCTGAGTAATAAACACATCTTCATTGGATAATAAAAAAAAAATATTATTTATGCAAAATATCCTGATTTGGACCATTCATATCAAGCTAAAGAAGGTTTTTGAGAAAGGAGAACCATGACATGGACTTTGATGATTATGTTCCCTTCCCATTGATAAGTTAGATATTCTGCCCTTTAAGTCTCAGATGCACAGAGAGATCCTAGAGGTCTACTGTACCTTGTCTATAGTTCTTGGTCTTCCTCTGGCTTTTTGAGACTTCTAAGAGGCTGCATGAGAGAAATTATGCTGAGGCTGAGCAGTTCAGATAATCTGCATTATAGCATTTGCRTATAAAATAAACACAATAATTTTAGGTTCTATAAAGTAAAGATTTTAGTTTTTAGATTACATAGAGTTAATTTAAGGGAAAAAAACCACACCAAGAAGATATTAAAAAAACTAGCATTGGTACATTTACACAGCACTGTATTTTCATAGAGGGTTTTATACCTAATTTTAAAGACACCTACTGTAATATATATGAGATTAAATTATCCTATGCATAATAAAAGTATTATTTTCATCATGAAGAGAGAGAATTAGAAGGAATTTTTTAATGCTAAGAGAAAGTAAAGCCAAATGTTCAGATTTTTTTTATAATTATGGATAATTCAATGAATTCAAGTAAAATAACAAAGTATTCTGTAGCTGCAGAGAAAGCTGAAAAGGAGTCGGTATATGACAAATCAGAGTATTTCATAATTTATATAGAATATTTCCCAAAAGAAATACAGTTCCATCTGACAGTTTTTTCCCCCCAGGTTATATGTTGAGGAATAACAGGAGAAAATAAAGTTTTCCCTTAATTTTTGTTACTGCCAATTTGATACCTTTAAGTGCATTAGCTGCCAAAAATAAAAACTTGACTGAATATCCAACTGGACCTTGATTATATCAAACTTACATAGGAGGTCATAATTCTGCAATGTTTCATGTACAAATCAACAGAAATAACTAATTACCACTACTGTCTCAGACTGAGAAGGTTTTCTGGGTTTGCCCATCAAACATAATCAGCTCTTACCATTATGTTTGAGCTTACCATTAAAGTATTTAAGAGCATATTATTTTAATGACAAAAAAGTGGTCCTATAACAAAAAAGAGCAATTCTAGACTGAAATAGAAAAAGATTTTATAACACACTGTAAGCACTGGCACAAGACATTAATGTATTGAGAAAAATGTTATGGCTACTTACATAGAGATTTTCAAGTATAGTAAAGCCACAATAAGGGCTAAATTGAGTCTAAAGAAAGCTTGAAGAAAAAAAATTCTCTACAGTGATTTTGCATTGGTCATGAATCTAGAACACAAATATCTTTTTTCTCTTTCCTTGAACTTTGAGGAAATCACACATGATGATTTAGGACTCATATTGTGGCTGTCTGGAAGTGCCTCTCTGGATTGCTGTTTAAAAAAAAAGTTTTACTTAAAAGCAAATTTTTAAATATTTTTTTAAAAGTAASCTATGTTTTCCTTATACTGCAGTTCTTTGTGTTTTCTTGGTCATGTTCCAAACCCTGGGAGGCCATAGCTTTTTTTGATATGCCAGCTGGATTCAAGTTATTAAGTTTTAGAAGATACAGACTTGGCACCCCTTTATTCACTGTGAATGAAAATATAAAGAAGTAAGTAAGTTTATTCAATGATCATTTGCATTTTCTGTACACATATCAATAAAGGGGTGACAGTGGCAGTTTAAAACCCAATTTGAAACCCAGTGTACTGCCATTTCAGCAAAGCCACTGAGGTGAAGGGCTCTGAAGCAGAGGATCACACCGGGGGCCCCTTCCTAAAGCGCGAAGGCAAACGCGCTGGGACACAGAGGGAGCCCCAGCGCCCCCAGAGCTGGAGAACTGAGCTCCTGACGAGCGGCAGCTCTGATTCACATGTGCAGGGACAAGAGTGTCGGCCAAAGCCCCTCACACGCAAGAGCAGCCCCCAGGGAGCGCGGTGACCAGGGCGGGCAAACAGGGCGTGGCGCGTCAGCAGGGCGTGGCGTGGTAGTTTCGCGGGCAGTTCGTGCAGGGAAGGGTGTGCAAGGCGGGCGCATCCYCCTCCCGGCTCTAGAGGCTAACTTAACTAGTGGTCATCGCCTTCCCAGAAGGGGACATAGCCATGGTTTCCACCYGGCCGAAAGCCAGGGCCAGAAGGAGTGTGGGGACTCAGAAGCAGCTCCCACACAAACATGCAGCTGTCCGGGTCTCTGGCTGCAGAGCCTGTCACTGGTGCCGGAGGGCAGCGGAGACAGCACCTGTGCGCGGTGTGACCAGGTGGGTGATCTGCTCAGCCTGGTGGCAGAGCTGAAGGAGGGAGTGGAAAGGTTAAGGAGCATTAGGGAGTGTGAGAGGGAGATGGATTGGTGGAGCCACACGCTGCCACCCCTGAGGCAAAGGCAGCAGGTTGAAGCTCCGCAAGAAGCAGAGGATCCCCTTCCTTCTTGCCACCAGGCAGAAGGAGGGGACCTAAGAGACGGCCGGGAATGGAAACGGGTCCCTGCTCAGGGCACCCGAGGAATCCCGTCCCGGCCTCCCTCACCTTCCCAATTGCCCTTACAAAACAGATATGGGGCTCTGGAACTTGAGGGCCAGGCAAATGAGGATGTAAATGAAGGTCCATCCAGGGGGTTGCCTGGGGCAAGTCAGTCAGCCCCGCGCATTATGACTGCCTCTGTTAAGAACAAAGGAGGGTAATTGCCGTAGGCAATTCTCTTCTGAGGGGAACAGAGGGCCCAATCTACTGACCAGACCCATCCCACAGGGAAGTCTGCTGCCTCCCTGAGGCCTGGGTTAGGGACATTACTAGGAGACTCCCTGGTCTGGTGTGGCCCTCTGACTATTACCCACTGTTGGTTATGCAGATTGGCAGTGATGAGTTGTGGAGAGAAGTCCCAAAGTGATCAAAAGGGACTTCAGGAGCACAGRTAGTGTTCTCAATCCCATCAACAAAGGGCAACACATCACTGGCATGGAATAATACTGAAAGGAACAGGAAAACACACCTGATTAACACATGGCTCAGAGGCTTTTTTGATCATGGGGATGTTTACAACGCACCGGGCCTGCTGGTGATGGATGGAGTTCTGCTGTCTCAAAGGGGGAAAAGGATTCTCACCCATGAGTTGGCGGGGCTCATCGAGAGGGCTCTAAACTAGGTTCAAAGGGGGAAGGGGGTAAAACCAGGCTCACTAGAGATGAGCCTAGGGGTGGCATGCCAATGTCGGGGGTGAGATCGATAGCCCAGCTCAAGTGCATCTACACCAATGCASGCAGCATGGGCAGCAAACAGGAGGAGCTGGAAGCCATTGTGCGGCAGGACAGCTATGACTTAGTTGCCATCACAGAAAATGGTGGGATGACTCTCATGACTGGAGTGCTGYGATGGATGGCTACAAGCTCTTCAGAAGGGACAGGCAGGGAAGGAGAGGCGGTGGGGTGGCTCTGTATGTTAGGGAGTGTTTCGATTGTACAGAGCTCAACGACTGTGATGATCAGGTCGAGTGCTTATGGGTAAGGCTGAGGGGGAAGGCCAACAAGGCAGATATCCTGCTGGGAGTCTGTTATAGACCACCCAACCAGGATGAAGAGGCAGTCGAAGCATTCTACAAGCGGCTGGCAGAAGTCTCACGATCGCTAGCCCTTGTCCTCGTGAGGGACTTCAACTTGCCTGACGTCTGCTGGAAATACAACACGGCAGAGAGGAAACAGTCGAGGAGGTTCCTGGAGTGTGTGGAAGATAGCTTCCTGAYGCAGCTGGTGAGTGAGCCTACCAGGGGAGGTGCCTCGCTTGACCTGCTGTTTACCAACAGAGAAGAGCACAGCTTTTGCTTTCCCTATTAAACTGTCTTTTTCTCAACCCACGAGTTTTCTCACTTTCACTTTTCTGATTATCTCTCTCATTCCACTGGGGTGGAGTGAGCGAGTGGCTGTGTGGGGCTTAGTTGCCAGCTGGGGTTAAACCACGACAAGGAAACACTTACCTATATGGTCCAGGTATGTGGCTGTACTCCACCTGTACTTCTGTGAGACTTACCCATAAGTTTAAGTATCTTGAATGATGAGACTTCCTTAAAAGGGAGCCTAAATAGCTAACAAAAGCACACTACTCAGAATTCATCAAAAGATATCTAGGATTTCAAAATTCATAGTTCTCATAGAAACAAGAACCAAAAAAAATTAATTTCATAGCACATTACAATCTTTCCATCAGCTCATGTCCTATGAATATTTTGCAGATGTTAAACAACTTTCTTTTTCTGTCTTGCAGGTTTCACAGGTCCTGTCTGTACAAATAAATAAACCAGGGTCAGGTTTGAGATGGTACCACAATTATGATCTCTAATTGTATCATGGTTATAGTTTGCTATGACTGCATGCTCAATCGTTGGCGTGGTCTTTCATACAGCTCTGGCCAATGTCAGGTGGCATTCTGCCATGCRCTGCCCAAACAGAGTTTGACACAAAGGACCATTCCACATAAGCAGTTTTGATGTTGCCCACTTCTTTTGGGAGAGAAGAGAATACAGGCATGTGAATGTGAGCTAGGCTATGTCATTTTGATCTCAGAGCCGGTGAACAGTTCTTGACATCTTTTATTGACCACTACACTCTTAGCCCCAGGGACCAATGAATGATCTCCATCCTTGGAGAGAAAAAATCTGTTGGCTCCTCAAATGCTAATGAAGCCTTTCTGTCAAGTTTCTAATTGACTAGTGAAAATATAACCATCTATGGTTTCATAGTTTTGCAGTCAGCATAAGAAGTTCCAGCCTCAATGCCATGTCCTACTACTTTTAACACAACTGTTGGTAGCTACACGTTACAAATCTATAAACTGAAAATGAAATGTGATCATAGTTACAACAGTGCTATCATTTAAAGATAATTTAAAGATAATTTAGGAAAAAATGAGTTTTTCTGGGGATTTCTATAAAGCTGTGGAGCTTGGAAAAGACGCATAGATCAGGCTGCAGTTCTCTAACATGTAAAGTGAAAGTATTATTGTAGAAGGAGGACGAGTACTGAATGAAAAGGATTATGTTTGAATAAATACAAGTGTGAAAATTAATTTAGATTTTGAATTTAAGAGTGACACTGGTGTCAAAAAGGGAGRATATGTATTTGTATTAATGATGCTTTAAGATGTTATGCAATAACCTACTTTATTCCATTGTGATAAATTCCTGTTTGCCACTTA
This sequence comes from Oceanodroma leucorhoa, assembly GCA_030449065.1. NCBI lineage: Eukaryota > Metazoa > Chordata > Aves > Procellariiformes > Oceanodroma > Oceanodroma leucorhoa. Next base: position 10,298,183 of record JASVER010000023.1, on the reverse strand, counting down.
AGAAAGGAACACTGTGCCAAAAAMCAGACTAATTCCTCATTTAAAGTGAAGATGATATGAATAATTACCAGATTTGGATAGAAAAGGGGAATCCTTTTTCATTAAAAGTTGTAAGTTTAGAAAACAAGTTCTTTTATGGGGAGTGGGGGAAACAGAAGGTGTCCTGAGAAAAGCTCATGCTGAGAATAGAGCTTATGACCTGGTGCTTATGGCTGTCATCTACTTTGCRGATGGCTGAGGTGCAGCCCCTATTATGTAGGTAACATGCAGAACATTTCAATGAATAAACATATATTGAACAACTCCCAGAAAGCACCAACTGTTTTAGGTGTTGTTCCCACATAGATATCAATTCTCCTGCTGTTGTCTAAGAAACAAAATGCCAATTTGCCATTGGGCAAGGTAGAGTTGATGGTATTTTACAAYTGTAGAATGAAGACACAGAAGATAAAATCATTTAGGAAACTTTTTCATATAGTCAGTCCTAAACTGTTGTTAGAGGGACAGAATTCAGGCCTCTTGTGTTTCTAGTAACTTTAAAACATATCTGAATATGTGTTTGAATGCTATGATAACATTTGTCAACAGAGAGACTGAGTGTTGCAGAGTTAGTTAAATCTGAATCTGTGCTAGCTAGGGTTATTTCAAAGCATAGATACACCATAATATATAGGTCACCAACCTTCTCCTCTTTAACACTTGAGAAAAGCCTCTGCAATCTCATGAAGTCCATTCTCCCGCTGTGAAAGGCAGCAAGCCTCTTCTGCCTCTATGAAATGGAAGTATTTCTCCAGAGTTCACCCTGCAGCCAGGGCACAGGGGTGGTACAACACACCGTTTACCCTGCCAGCACTGCTCGACTTGGTGTCAACGACTGCAGGCAGAGCTGGCGGTGGCAGAGCTGATTGTTTGCTGGGTCTGATGATTAATCCTCATCTGAGATTCAGGGACATTTCAAAGGTCTCAGAAAACTTTTTAATGCAGTCTACAAACTCAAACAATTTACTTCTTATATCCCAAAGGATGCAGAATTTCAGACACTGTAGTCACAGGCCCCTTTTAGTTAACATGCCTATAATACCACACATTCCACTTACTCGGATATAATTTACTATTACCATTATTTCTACAAGTTTCGATACAATATTTCTTAAATATCTTGGAGAACAGGTATCTTGGAAAAGCGTGGTAGATGCTTGCATTATATTATTGCAGCTGGAACACACTGTTACGGCATGCAGCCCGGTTAATGGATAACTGTAGTCATTCAATCACTTTTTATCGTTGCTAATACATCAGGCTAAACTCACAGATTAGACTCCAGAAGATCTTGCAGTCCACATTTCMATCCTTGTTCTAATAATACTTACACTTCAATTTAAATAATTTTCAAATTTAATGAAATCATTGCATCACTCACCTTGTAAGATATCATAGAATCATAGCATCATTAGGTTGGAAAAGACCTTTAAGATCATCGAGTCCAAGCATCAGCCCAGCACCCATGTCCACTAAACCATGTCCTGAAGCGCCACATCCATACGTTTTTTGAACACCTCCAGGGATGGTGAYTCCACCACTTCCCTGGGCAGCCTGTTCCAATGCCTGACAACCCTTTCAGTGAAGAAATTTTTCCTAATATCCAATCTAAACCTCCCCTGGTGCAATTGAGGCCATTTTCTCTCGTCCTATCACTTGTYACTTGGGAGAAGAGACCAACACCCACCTCACTACAGCCTCCTTTCAGGTAGTTGTAGAGAGCAATAAGGTCTCCCCTCAGCCTCCTCTCCTCCAAGCCAAACAACCCCAGCTCCCTCAGCCGCTCCTCATAAGACCTGTGCTCCAGACCCTTCACCAGCTTCGTCGCCCTTCTCTGGACAYGCTCCAGCACCTCAATGTCCTTCTTGTAGTGAGGGGCCCAAAACTGAACACAGTATTCGAGGTGCGGCCTC
>JASVER010000023.1:10240481-10286808 GCA_030449065.1 Oceanodroma leucorhoa | reverse complement strand
TTAACCAGGACCGGTGATAAATGATGGAGGGACCAAGTTTTGAGAAGTAAGTTTTGAAGGAATAAACTTCATCTTAATGAGATAGTTGGGAGGACTGAAACATGAAGTTCATGCTTCCATATATGCAAACAAGGTGAACAAATGAAAGAATGAAAAGAAAATTCATAACTAAAATGTATCTTCATTATGACTTTTGCGTCAGTGTTTTATCTGATTATATTTGGATTTTCTTTCCCTGAAAAGTCTAGAGTGATCTTTGGTTAAGAAGGACTATGAAAGTAGAATCTCCTTAATAAGATGTTTTCAGCTCTGTGTGCAGCTTTTTCAGACTAACATAAAGAGCTACAGAGCAGTCACATCTATAGATTCTGGTTATATTTTTCAACCACACACACTTTTAAACAAATTTAARGCATGCAAGACTTCCAATAGCCATCCAACTCATAACATTCCCTTTTTCCTTGAATCCATTAAAAGAGTCTCATCCAACATATAGTTAAAAAAATATCTTCTATTTTCCCTCTGGTGTAGGTTGGAATGCACATTGATGCAAACTGTGAGAAYTTTAGTGGATTGAACTAATAAATATGGAACATTTGATCCATTATCGTTGAGGATCATGGTGATTTTCATCTTTTAACTCCCAGCTACCTGCAACCTGTGAAATTATATATATCTAGTCCTCATTCTCATTGAAGAGAGTCCTGTTTATTTTCCAAAAACATTCCTGCATTTTCTYGTATATTTTAACAAATTTTTTTTGCTTTTAACCTGAAATATGCAAAGAAATGTGTCTGTGACAAACACAAACGAAGAAAAGCAACAGTAGCAGGTTTACAGAGCTACCAAGCAATAAAGTATTCTTATTAACCTTACTACACTTCCAGCTTAACTTGTGCTTCTTTTCGTTTTTTTAAAATGAATATAGAGGTGTATTCTGATCATGGCGAACAAACAATCAAATTTTGACCCTAGGAATTTACAGTAAGTAAGTTTAAAGATTTCGTGTTTTCCCTTAATACATCCGTAACACTCAGCCTCTTTCATATTCAGTATTTTCTAAGTTAGTGCTGCTGTTTGCATATTACATGATACAAGGGTTGAATAATGACATAAAGGAAAGGCAGTACTGTGAACCACAATCCAGCAAAACCAAAAGGTTGTCACTGTGCCTTTTGATGGAGGAATGTGCAAGTGATATCTAATGTTTCTAAAAAAGAAGTTCCAGATATTACTTGCTGATAACAGCAAATTGCATCTTAGGTTTCTTTGGGCTGGACAAAGCGCATCTATTTGTAGAATTGATAAGACTACTGTGAGCATTTTTGCACCTTGTGAAAATTTTGAAAAAAAATATAGAATTAGATTTAAAAATAAAATTTACATTAAAAATTAAAGAAAAATTAGAAGTTAGAAATCAAAAAAATAAAAAGAAAACAGAACTGTGTAACATTATTACCTCCATAGCTACATAGGACATATCTAGAATTTTATTAGTAGATATTCCTGAAGTGTCTTGTTCCAAAAGGTTCCAAAACTTGATTCATTAGAAATAAACCAAGACAGTTAAAATATATACCAGTACATGGCACATAGTTGAGCATAAAGGAGATAGTATGAGTTAATGTACACTAAAAATGCAATTTTGTTACACACAGGAATTTTTTTTAACTTAACTGTGCAGGAAAACAATTATTTGCAGAATTTTGAAATTTGTTAAAATCAATATTTTAAAATTTGATTGCAGAGACTGCAAAGTTGTTTTTTATGAGCAAGGCAAAAGCACGAGTAGAATAACTCAAGTGCTCAAGTGCTCAAGCTCAAGTGCTCTATTTACATGGTAACAAGCTGAGAAAAAGATCAAAGGCAGAAAGTGATGAAAGGAGTAAGAGCGAGAGTTTACAATTACAATGCTTATTAAAAATAAGTCAAGTTGCTTAGCACTGGAAAAGAGAATACATACAGAAAAATAACCTTTTTTATTTGTTTAGGGTTTTGTTTTGTTTTGGCTATATTTGATAACCAGGTGCTATGAAACTGCAACTTTGAGATGTTTATATGGTAATTTTGGGTAGATTCCTTTAACTATCCAGAAGCCTATGCACTTCCACACAGAGTATTTAAAAAGGATTGCAAGAATTGATTCTTCAGTTTTGCAGCCAAACTGGGGAAAAAGTACTTCAAAGCAAAAAAAAAAGAAAAAAGTAACCTTTCCTTACCAGAAAGAAAAAYTGAAAAAAATCAAATCATATTGTTATTGACCATGATATTTTCTGTTCCTCCTAAAGCTCAGCAGTTTGAGACACTTAAAAGAAAGAAAAACGAATGAAAGGTAAGGTTCATAAATCACCTGTAGTTACTTTTATTTCAAATCTCAGCAGTTAAAGTAGTCAACTTTAGCAAGACGAACAAGCAAAAACCCAAAACACAAGAAGAAAACTGGTTCTAGCTCTCTCCAAGTGGATTCTTCTACTTTCTAGTGGAGTGCCTTTATCTCACAGCTACTGAGCAATACTTACCAAGATAATGACATTATAAAAAGAGTTTTCCTCAACTGTTCTTTCTGGATCTATTCCACTTCGAATAAAATACATATTTCTTAAGCATTAGCCATATCTCTCATTACAGAATATTTGTAGTTATGTAAGTGCAGAGAAAAACATAAGATTTTATCTAGCATACCTATGCCAGGGATGAATGAAACTGCTAGAAAGGTCTGAAGCTCTAGAAAAAGTAACCTATCATATAATATAACCTTTCCTTCAACCTATACGTGGTAACTCCTAAGTTATACAAAGTGGTTGTATTTTTATTAACCGAACAGAAACCCACAGTATGGTTTTTTTGAAACAACTGTAATTTACTAGTAATAAACTAGGTAAGCTTTTTCTATAGTTGTTGATCTAGTTGTGTCACTCTTGTACTCTTGACTTTTCATTGCTAATTAGAGTAATGAATGGCAGTATTGGAAACAGCTTTTATCAATCATAGAGAAGTATATTAATTTTGACCACTTTGGAACAGTTCACTACACTGCAGCACAGCCAGGGTTATGTTGGATAATTCATGTAGCTCAAAAAGAATTGATACAATGGTTTACAAGAGATCACAACAATTGAATAATGGTAACACAAATCTGTTTAGTTAAGACAATGGGGTAAGTTGACTCTAACTTATGTTTTATCCACTGTTCAAATTACTCTAGAAATAAATGTTTTACTATTGGAATAAAGACACTTGTATAGGGTTTATGTGGCAAGGTTTTTGTAACTGGGAGGGGGCTGCAGGGATGGCTTCTGTGAGAAGACATCAGAAGCTGTCCCCATGTCAGACAGAGCCAGTTCCAGACAGCTCCTAAACAGACCTGCCACTGGCCAAAGCTGAGCTCATCAGCTACGCTGGTGACTCCTCTGTGATAACGTATTAAAGAAAGGGTAAAAATGCTGCACAGCATCTGTGAGAGAGAGGAGCGAGAATCTGTGAGAGAAACAGCCTTGCAGACACCAAGGCCAGAGAAAAAGGAGGGGAAGGAGGTCTTCCAGGCACTGGAGCAGAAGTTCCCTTGCAGCCCCTGGAGAGGACTGTGGTGAAGCAGGCTGTCTCCCTGCAGCCCATGGAGGACCACGATGGAGCACATATCCACACTGCAGCCCATGGAGGACCCCATGCTGTAGCAGGTAGACATGCCCTGAAGGAAGCTGCAGCCCACGCAGGAGCAGGTTTTCTGGCAGGAGCTGGAGCCCGTGGGGAATCCACTCTGGAACAGTCTGTTCCTGAAGGACCGTGCCCCGTGGGAAGGACCCACGCTGAAGCAGTTCATGACGTACTGTATCCCATGGGAGGGACCCCATGCTGCAGCAGGGGAACAATGTGAGGAGGAAGGAGCYGCAGAAAGGGGCTGTTATGGACTGGYCGCAGCCTCCATTCCCCATCCCCCTGTACTGCTTGAAGGGAGGAGGCAGAGGAGTCAGGAGTGAAGGAGTGAAGTTCAGCCCTTGAAGAAGTGGGGTCGGGAAGGTGTTTTTAGTTTTGTTTTTTATTTCTTACTATCCTACTCATTTATTAATTGTTAATAAATTAAACTTCCCCAAGTTGAATCTGTTTTGCCCATGACAGCAATTGGTAAGCAATCTCCCTGTCCTTATCTTGATCCTCAAGCTCTTTCATCTTATTTTCTCCCCCTCTCCTGTAGAGGAGGGGAAGCAAGAGTGGCGTGGTGGGCACCTGGCAGCTAGTCATGATCAGCCCTCCACAACACTGCAAAAAGAGAATCTGATCAATGATTATTTATACCTAATTACATGTAAGCTTTCAAAAGGCATTTAAGTTGGAAAACGAATCATTGCTCCATTAAATGTAGTGAAAGCCTTTAAACTTCCTATTYCACTCAGTATGATTTTTAACAATATATCTGACAATATATAATAAGAGCAAAATAAAATGCAGAATTAGCATACAGCAAGGAAAGAACAAAATATGTGATTAATCATAAATTTAGTCCTATGTTAAAAAACTTTTGGGATTAATTTTCTTCTGTTGTTTTAAAGGTGGTTGTTTCAAAATACACATCTAAGATATGTCAAAAGACATTAAAGATACTGTGTTTCTTTGTTTTTTCTTTTAAGGGCAGATACCTCAAAGTTTGAGGTTCTTCCTTTTTCTGATTTGTTTTCTAAGAGATTTACCATGGCATTAACTACTCCGCACAAATTTTTCTATTTTTCTTTTTTTTTTTTTTTTTTTTTTTTTTTTTTGAGAGAGAGACTTCCGTGATTTCATTGATCTCTAATCAATGCCAACAGGACATTCGGGAACAACTACAGTGGCCTTCAAAAATATGCTGCCATTTCAAAACTCTCAAAGCTGTGCCTCTTAAATTCTGTTTGTGGATACCAATAAAGTAGTGCAATGTGTAATGAGAAGCTATGTAGAACATTGACTGTTGAATCCATTTGTACTTTTATTGATTATCTGACTGGAAGAAAAGCATTCATTTATTAACAGAAATATAGTCTATTGTATGTGTACAATAGCATTTTGTTGAGTTAATGAGATTAGCAAACCCCCTTTTATCTTCTGATGTGTTCACTGATTGATGGTATGCTAATACTTCTTCATTTTAAACTCTATTACAAAGAAAAAACATGAAGCTTAAATGATAAGTAGCATGGCTTTGTTTGTCCTTTTCTTATCTGCATTTTCTTCCTTTCAAATGTTAATAACCTTAARAATTATTTTATCCAATCTTAGCATAAGCAGTCATTCACGGTCCTTTTCTAATTATGATCAATTGGCTCCTGAAATGGCATTGCATGGAAAATATTCCATTCATGATTAAACCAGGCAACTGAATCACATTTGCAGTCTAACATAGTTATATTTGTTGAACATACTGAGAATAACCCTTGAAATTATTGTTTGATTTTTAGATCATTTTGATTTAGATTGTACAAAAATATGAAAAAAMCTTTTTGATTTCAGTTGAATAAAATCAGTTGCCTTCTTCCTGAAGTTGTGTGATAAAAGGTCTGCAATGGTAAAAGGCATCCAAGAATCTTCATAGTTCCTGAGGAAACAAATATGCCGGTTGCCTACTGACATACTTTTAATTTAGAATTTTATTTAGAGGATTTTTCCCCTTAAAGTGAGGAAAATAGACTTGGGTTACTCTGAGATAACCCTTCAATTGTGGTAAGATTTAGGGTTGAAAGTCATGGAGACAGGAGGACTTGGGGAATAAAAGGGTAGAGGTTTCAGTAGGAAAAAGTCACCAGTTTTAATTAAACCCTGGTAGCTCCCACCCTACTAGAGGCAAAGCTCAGGACTGGTCATATGCTCTTCATAGCTATTCTCTACTGTTTATCAAGTGAACAGTGGAATAAGAACACATTGTTATGGCATGTATCTTGAAAAGTGTTTACAAAAGTACTGTAGAGGGAGATTGAGACATGTCTCAGAAAAGTAGCGCTTTATTTAGGAAGTATAACACAGTGTTAACCACAGTATSCCTATCAACTACTAGATGACCACCAGACCACATAAATCATTCTTTCCTATCTTTCTGCATTTGTACCAATATTAAATAACATACACATTTATGGTGTTAAACAAGGTTTAATGGAACTTGCATTTGTGAAAATTGTTTGTAGGTCTTTCTATTACTGTGTTTATAATCAATTTGTAAAACTGATCCACATAAAACTGATCCAGGAAACTGGATTCATATAATGAGAAACAATTTTCCAACCCACCTGTAATGAAAAATGGTGTTTAATATCATCTCCTAGGGTTATGCATTTGCAAGTCAGTAGGCCCAGATAACTCCCCAGAGAGCTGCCTGGCTGCAGGGCTAGCACTTTGGCAGTTTCCTAAGCAAAGCAGGCCGTTCCCCAGACATATGCAACTGATCTTGGGGGTCATAAATAGACTCCTGCTCTCCTGCCTGAACCCTGGAAAACCAGGCTGGTTTTTTTTCACCTGGGCCTGAACCCTGGAAAACCAGGCTGGTTGCTACTTGTGCCAAGGGAGTATGGGGATGACTAGTACATATCACAGAGAAGCAAAATATATAAAATATCACAGCGAAGCATTAATATACATTTGCCCTATTCTTACAGTCTTCCCTTGATAACTGCTATTGGCCACAGTTGCAGAGGGGATATTGGGATAGGGGAAACCTTAGACTGGACCCAGAATGGCCAGTCTTAGGTTTTTATATTAAACTTGGTTTTCTGGATCTCTTTCCTTGCTCAGAAAGGAAAAGTGGAATAACTGGCATAACTATGCACTAGTTCAYCTGACATTAATTCAGGAAGGCTTAAGAAAGCGACAGTGCAGGGTCCAAGAGATAAGAAATTTGCATATGAGACTACCACTGGTGCCTGTCAGCATGATTTTAAAGAARGGGATAAAATATTTTCGAATGAGACCATATTGTGTTTTGATTGAATGAGACTGGTTGATAAAAGTAAATGCATAGATTAATCTGCACAGACAGGTGCTTTTCTGGAAGATAGAGATGAGAAAAACACAAGTTATGAGGTCCAATGCAGAGATCACTGGGTGAAATTATAAGATTTGTGTTTTACAGTGAGTTAGACAAGATGATCTACAGCTACTTTCTCACCCTAAAATTTGGAATTAGAGTAATTATATTTCTGGATGCTATTTATCAGCTTGAAAAGGAAAACAAGAAAGACTAGATTTTGTGAAGTTTTTCTAGAGGCGATCCACTTTTTTAGGGTCCAATCATCTGAAGAGATGAACAGCTCAATGGTTTGCAACCAGTTTTAGGGTTAGGAGTTTTTCTGACTTTCCCATATTTATCCTTAGTRACCTTGAGCTGCACAAATCTGTGTGTGCTTACTGCCCACTAGTAAAATATGAAGAGGAATGGATAGGAATACTGGTATATAGCAAATATGTATATTCAAGATCATGAGRCATTCTAGTATTATGATGAAAAGTTGATAAATTAACATTTTCTGACATTCTCAACTGCAGTCAGGGCAATCGTGTCATCTTATTTTGGCTTACTTTCAAGTGACTAATTTATTGGTTTAATTCTTCACAGAGACCTCAGAAGTTCTCTGTGTACGTAGTTGCTGAAATAAATATTTTATGTACTTAATGGAAGTAGCTGTGTTTTCTCTTACTCAGGAAATAGGGAGAAGTTATGAAAAATGAAAGCATCTTGTGTGATCTATCACATTCAAGCAACAAAACTTAAATAGCACTAGTAAGAAGGCGGCACTTGAAAGTAAAATATGATCAATAAAGTGATTACAAAGAAGTGTGTGGGATAAATGTGAATATTAACTAGCCCTTAAGAAACTATAATTTCCTCATGAGGAAGAAAAGATACTGTACTGATATTCTGAAATATAGATTTTAAAATGAGCATCATCTGATGATCTATTTATCACCACCATGACTTTTGGACTAGCCAGGTATATCACACCTGCAGGGTATTATAATACAGTGAACATGTACTAAAGGTTTGTATGGTAGAGCTAGTTAGAGCAGTAGAAACTAGCTTCTAGCTGTTTATTTCCATCAATATCCATTTTACACTACCAAGCTGTTAGCACAGAAACGTTCTCCAGCACCAATTAAACATTATTTGTTTTTCTTACATGTTTGGAGATACAGAGGGGGAGAGACAGAATCCTAGTGTCTCCAGTAACTCATAAAATTATTCAACTTGATTTTTAGCCACAGATATTACTGTGGGCTGAAAAGAGACCCTGGAGCTTAAAGAGGTTTTGCCCAATTGCTGAAACCCTAGGGCTTTACCTCTAAAAGACCCAYATTTCTAATGGCTTGTCAGAAAAAAAAAAAAAGGGCTTGTCTCTGAGCTTATCTAAACGATACAAGCTTTTATCAGTAAACTGCTGTGTGGCATTACTGTATTTTCAAGTGCTTCAGTGTAACCATAGAAGCACATTTGGCTGTTACAGCATTTGAAAATCAATAATTATGCACTTTCCATTTCTGTTGTGCACATCATTGACATTTTCAATACAGCTATGTTGCACACTGGGGTGTCATGAAGATGCTGGCATAGGAAAAGCAGATGGGAGTTTTAGAGAAAGTCAGTGTGTCATTTCACAATGCATAGCACAAGGCCAGAGTTCTTTTGTTTAATATAAAACCTTGAACCAGTAACCTAAGAAAGAGAGGAAGTTTGGATTTAAAAAAATAAAAAGAAAAGTAACTATTATGAATCTTATTTTATTGTCAATTCTTATAAGTCTTAAATGTTTAAACTTCATTTACAAATAAATTGTCTCACAGTATCTCTGTACCTTGTTGACGAACTTGTGTATCAGCTACTGGCAACAGAGAAAGACAGTATCCCTTAGTGTATCCTGAGAGGTAATGGCTGGGATTAGGTCAGCATTTGTAAACATGAAAGAAGATTAAGAACATAAGAAGGCAGTCAAAACACAGATCCTTCTATTTTAGCATCCCATCTCCAGCAGTGGCCAAAAGCCGGTGCTCAGGATGGGCCATAAGAACAGGTGAAACCTGATGGCTGATCCAGCCTCCAACCACTTGCAGCTCACGGAATTCCTGGGCAAAACATGATTCCTATGTAATTAATAATCTTTAATGTTTTCCATTCATGAACTTGACCAACCTGCACTTGAATCTAAGCAAATTTTAACTGTACGCACACTGTCTTCACAAAACCACTTACAGCACAGTTACCAATTGTGGAAATAATTGTTTCTTTTTGTATGGTCTTAGGTAAATTGCAAGAGAAATTAAGAGGAAACCACACAATCTGTGCAGCAGACGTAAAAGGAGAATGCAGTATATTAGGGACAGGAGAAATATTRTTGGATTTAAATACAACTAGAAATCTTTTAGAAGTTTTCGGTTTACAAAGATATAAGGTATGAAACAAATATATTGCTGAGCAACGAGAGCAAATTCAAAGAATTTCTGTGAAACAGAATCTGCATATACCCATTAACAACTGTATATGGCAAAGAACAGCCCATTATAATTTGTGTCTGACTTGATAGCTAAAGTTGCTGGTATTTTTATAACTTATGACTTTTCTAATATTTTCAAAATCTGCTTTTGCAGTTTGTCTTAATATATTCATGTTACTTCCTATGTGATATTTGCAATATTTACATGGACAATTAATAAACTCTATTTTAAATAGAAATGTGATAAGATAAACTTGAGATGCATTATTTCTATGTATTCCTATTATGTCTTCAGTATAAGAAACACAAAGAGAAGCAGTACTTTTTTAATCTAAATGTATAAGTGATAATATTCAGGTATTTTAAATAAAAGAATTTAAATATTGCAATTTTTTTTTAATAAAAGAAACATGTAATATGCATATCACCCTGATAGAACTGGGGAAGGTGAGAAACAGAGTTATTTGCCCATTGCTGTATGAAAAAAAGACAGGAGCAAAGCAAGAAAAACATTGACTTCTATTTGAGACTCATTGTCTTCCCAGGTCTGAAAGTGAACCTCTCTCCGATGGCATTTACATTCTGAAGTACTTTTTCCCAAAGATAAACTATGGGCCATGATAATTAAGGTCCACCTTTTGCTTTGGAAGAGAGCAATCAAGACGACTGTCAAGGAAGGACAGAGAACTGCCAACAAAAATTCTAAGTTGGTACACACAGACACTAGCATATTTTCCTTGGTTCTTATTGGAAAATCTGGAAAATCTACATAAACAATGCATACGGTGTTCCTATATACGTCTGACATACACTTTTTCAATGAAATTTTCCTGTAAGTCTTTATGAAGAGTGTAAGTCAGTCCTTTGTCCCTCCTCTTTACTGTTAACCTTGTTGCTATAGGGCTTTCTGATGATCTCCCACATCTTCACTCACTGTCTTGGTAGAATCTCCAGCAACATACGAGGAACTTTGTCTGGTCCCAAATCCTGAGTTCACTTTCTTCTGTCTCTTTACYCTGAAATGAAATTTTTAAAAAAGTGTGACCACAACACTGATCAGAAAAGCCAGTTTAAATTTAAAACAATTACAGATCAAATTACTTCTAATAAAAAAGTTTCAGTAGGAGACAGTAGAATTTAAATGAGACAATCTTTCAGTATTGTTAACTTTATAGTACACATTGGATACTTTTTCAACTGATTCCTTAATAAAGAAGAAAAAAATATAGGATTTCAGAGCAATTACTTGGAATTGTCTTTCACAGTGAGAAGCAGGCTACACTTGCTTGCTTCACTTTTGATGACTAGGAGCCATTATTTATTGATTGACAATTCTGAACTGCGGTACTATTGCTATTCAAGATACATTTAAAGTACTTACGTATAACTCATGAGTCTATTGGAAGAAGGGAAAATGGAGAATAGTGAAAAAGATCAAAGATATCTCAAATCTCTTATTTGACAGAATTCTAGCCACTAGTCCAGCATAATGTCTTCATATTGCGTTAATGGCAGTAGGGAGAGATTATTTACAAAAACATAATAATCATAAAGATGATAATTAAAACATAATAATTCTAAAAAATACATTAGTTTTTATAAACCTTGGTTWGATAAATCATTATTTTCAATAACAATGTGCAGCAAAACAAGAGCATCCACTCAAGTTGGGCATCAGAAACAGGTTATTATGCTCTCCAGAATTCAGAGCACAGTGAAAAAGCACTCAGCAGCTCTGCACAGAACAACATGGGTTTATCAAGATTTATGAGCTCAAGTACTGCCCAAAGTAGCTACACTACAAACTGATCCAAGTGCATGTAAGAGTGAATAAATCCTGGCAGTGCAATTCCTGTGTTTCTTGTCTTTTTTATATATCTTGAACAGGTTTTCAGAGAAAGGAATTCACAAACCCATTGGTTTAGTCTTGACTCCGGGAACCTAAAAGTTTTTAGCAAACTGTGGAACACCATAGCTGTAACCCAATTCCTGGCAGTGTGAATGGGTCAGTCATGCCATTAGACATAAACATCTAATCTAATATGTCTATTATTTAGAAAACAAGTTAGCCCATTATGTTCTTAGAAAAACCCAGCATCGCATACCAAAATCACTCTGGGGTAAGTAGGCTGACAAAGTGTAAAAGCCTTTGAGCTAGCATAGCAATGTGATTGCTTACAGCGTCACAGACCCTATGATGCTCCTGTCTACTGATGAACATGCCCACTAATCATTCCAGGTACAGACTGATTGCCAAGACCTACRTCAGTAAGAATCAATAAGCTGGCAAATTTCTCACCCTGCTGGATAGACAAAACTAGGTTGATGTGAAACTTAGTTGTCGTTACTGAATTTCAGTGGAAATTTTTTGAAACAGATGGCTGTTTCTTTTTTAATTACTTTAATTTCATGATTTCCAATAATAACTTGTTAAAAATTATAGATAAGTTCAATTAACAACTCCTTGTTACTAAAAATATTTGTGTGACTATATCAGTGCAATATCACTCATAGTTCTTTCCTTTTCCATTCATTTTGCTAACCTAAAAAATATTAATATAAACTAAAAAAAAAAAAATCCTTAAAACTAGCAGCTGAAAGATTTTAAAGAAAAGAAACTAAAAGTATCTAAAAAATATTAGCCATAACTGATGGGTATGGACTTAGATTATGTCTTGTTCCCCTGGGAATAGACATAGTACATTTTCAAGACAAAACAAGTTACTTGTTTTTAAAATATTTCTTACTTAAACATTTTAGAAACACCTAATCTGGTGGTTCTAGATGTAATGTTAGTCTACCTAATACCCATAAAAGAGTAAGAGTTTTATTCTGACTTCTATTTCATAATCAAATTAATGCAGTTACATATATAATGAGCTACTACTAAAACCAGTACATGAATACATAGAACAGTAAGCTTCAAATGTTCATACAAAAGCATACATGCTTGCCAGAAACCACTAGCATATAGACAATCTTATGTAAAAGGCTAGTCCCRACCTGTAATGAATCACAAAATTTAGGAGTCTGACAACTGATGTACAACAACTTCCTTTCATTTCCATGCTGGTTTATAACAGTCTTCAATCACCTACCATAAGAACTTCTGGAATCACTGCTTTATGTAAGGGAATTTTTAGCAAGATATAATTGGAGTATATTACATGTATGTCAAAAGGATTTGGCTCAATTGTTCTTTTCTGTTTACAAGATATGGAGGTGGACTTGGCAGTGTTAGGTTTACAGTTAGACTCGATGATCTTAAAGGTCTTTTCCAACCTAAATAATTCCATGATTCTGTGATAATTCCCCTGAGTARTTCTGCACTTTTGTGACTTCAGTGTATGTATTCCATGTGACAGTAGTAATGAATAGCCTATTTAAATGTGAACATTTATGGAGTTTGTGCCATAGAAAAATTAGGGAAATCTTTCCCATTGCTAGTCTGCACCAGCCAACCTTGACAACACCTGGCATCTGGGAAGGGTTGGGGCAAGAAGTTATACTGTTGTGTCCCTCAGCCACATGGTGAAAGGGCACTAGGGAGCCAGGTGAAATGGGAACCAAGTCTGCTTCTAACTGGAGTATGACGAGGTTTCTCGGGGCAGACAGGGAAGCAGCCGATTGCATGAGTGCCCATTGTGGTGGTGCAAAGCCCGGTCAGCTCTGCAGCTGCTGCTGTTGCTTTAGCCGTCTGTTTGGCCAGCACTGAGAGGGAGTCAAAACCCCTCTGTATGTGGGAGGACTACACAACTGTGTTCCGAATTATTGCCACATTGGGACGAAAACTGTGGAAAGACTAATAAAAGTAATATGCAACTGCTTTAGGAAAAAAAAAGAAATTGGGGTTCAAATGAATAAGCAAAATAAAATGCATGGGTTTTGAACTCCAGATAAATGAGCAAAACATTTTAAAGCCCTTTTCCTAACAGCAGACAAATAGAAAATGCTATCAAAGTCAGCTAACAAAATCATGAAAATGCACAGGCATATAAAAAGGCAGCATACCATATGTCCACCAATATCTAGTACAACAGGAACATTAAGAAAGCCATTAAGATAGTGTCCCCATTGTGCCCAGGTATACAATAACATATGGTACATTTCATGCTTCAGTGTGCATTTCCTTGCTTTTGTTGTTTAGCATCACTAATTTGGAGCTCAATTAATATAGTTTTTGTGTGCATTTCTCTGCAGAATATTTTAAAATTCTTCATTGCTGCTTAAAATTAATCTTTTTTTAGTGCAAGTGCACTGTAAGTATTAATGTAAGGTAGGACTTTTTCCACACCTTAATTAAATGGAAGAGCTAGATAGAATTATTTTAAGGTAGCTACACATGATACTTAAATTATTATTGTCTTATTTTAGTCCTCACACAATTTGCTGTAATGATGCTACAGAGAGACATTACAAGGTTGTTGTTTGCTTTAATCAATGAAGACTTCCCAAGGACAGATGTGGGTATCTCTCAGGAGTGTAAATTAGAGGCAAAACAGTAAGGGACTAATGTAGCAGCGTTAAAGAAAATACAATAAGAAATATAAGGTGACTATGTAGTGATAAATGTCCACCTGTACATGTGGAGAAGAGAGGGAAACCAAGATGTCTGAAAGATTTTTCTCCTTCATAGATATTTTTTCTCGAAAACCTAAAGAAGATTAAGGAATCTCAGGATTCCCCAAAACAAGATGCAAATTATTTGTAAGACTCATTGTCTCTCTCTTTAATATTTACAGATTCCGTATGCCTCCTAGAAGAGCTGAACTTTCCCACACTAGCTCAACCTACCAAGGTTCCCATTTGATTTCAGGACTCCTTATGGAAAAAAAAAAAGTAGTTCTTGTCTGAAAGGAATATTGTTAATTATCTTATCTGCCTTTCTAAAAGATTCATATACTGTTTCATGAGTTTGATATAAAAAATGAAATTAGAGTGAAAATAAAAAACCCCACCAACTTCTCAAATGCTTACATCAGAAATGTTTAGATCAAATAACTGATTAGTCCAAATAACTAATATCCTGAATATTTAATTTTAAAAGATAAATGGTGAGAGTTGGCTTAATAATAATAAATAATAAGCATCAGTCCAGATCCACTAGGATTTGCCATTTACTGTCTCACCTGTGACAGTGGCGCTGGGCAGTACTACCTGAAAAATCATGCATAGTTTATTTCCAAGTGCAGATGGAAAAGGAAGGGATCTCTGGTATGAAACCAAATCAGAATGAAGAAAGGAAATCATTACAAGCTTGACGTAGTATCTTCACTGGTATAAACTATACCTCAATTTTAGACRTTTATTAATGCCTAAAATAATTAATATTCTGAGTGGAATTACAGGTTCCTGCCCAATTTATATTAACACAGATTTATGACGTCTTYTGATTTAATTAAAACACATTTGCCATTTAGCATTAGGGGACTGCTACAGACCATGAGTGAACATATGGATATTGAATTAGGTTTCATACCTTTACAAGGCAGAAATTGCTTAGACCCTGTGTAAACTCATCCACCATGCAATTCCAATCTCTAAAAATACTGTATGGGCTCTCAAAAAGTATGTCTTTTTCTTTAAATGTTGTGTTTCCTCTGAGAGCCATGAGACATCAACTCATGTTTTTCTGTATTTCTCATTCAATTATTTTTAATTCCTTGGAACTCATGCAAAATTATGATTTGATTTTCCTTACAAGAAAAGGTTTGTGTTTTGCCRTATAAATAGACCCCCTTTTAACTTCAAAATTTGTCTCAGAATGAATTTCCCTAGTACATTTCTGGGTACAGTGTATTACAATAGCTACCACTGAAATTTAGTAAACAATTACATTTAATATTTTCCCTATGGTGGAATATGACAAAAATTACAACTTTGATCAAAGTTTTGCTACTGCAAACTAGAAACAACATTTTGCAACTGAACCACTGTAGTCGTACAGATCAGAACCTGAAATTAATATTTCTGGAGATTAAATAGTTTGAGTAAGTCACCCACTTTAAACACTTTAAGAATGGCAGAGGATGACTATTATGCACTGGGTACCTAACAGAGAAGGACTCCTTCAAACACCCATTCATAAATTGAGTTCTTGTTAGCAGTGAGATTTTCAAAAAGAAGAATCATTCCCATTTATAACATAACAATTTCACCATTCTGGCACATAATAAGAATTAAGATGACCTTTGAAAAGGTCTGTTTTTTCTTAAATTATTTTTCCTTAATTCTGAGATAATCACGTATTTTTACTCAGTTGACTTTGCATAATAACACCTTTCTTCATTTCTAATATTTTAGAATCTGATCATGCCAGGCATGCCCAAGTAAAATAACTTTTCTGAAGAAAATGCTTCCTTTCAGCTACATGATAGAAGAAAAAATCTGTCCACTCTGCCCAACAAAATGGACACAAGAAATGAATAATTTCAGGTTTTAGGGAACTGACAGTAACCTTCTGGCTTTTCTAGCTTTGTTTTTTAGAATACTCTGAACCTACTGGAATGAACCAGAATATCCATATCATCTGTTTTTACAGTGGAAGAATGCAGAAAAAAGTACACTTTTCACAACTTGCTTGAAAAAGCTTTTTTTCCTATGTCCATCACTATTTATCAGTTYATGTAATTGTGCTAATAAATATGTAATTCCTTGCATATTACAATAAGAGAACAGAAAATGTCCTTATATTTGAATACAAAGAATACTTCAACTCTTTTACTATTGCTAAGCATACATTAAGGCTAAATACAATTTTTTTTATGATTATTCTCTGCAAATCATTGTGTTTGACATTCGTATTGCAAGCACTCAAAATTTAAATACATTTAAAAGCAAAAGCTGAAAAAGAGATGTCAGAAATATTGAACAGTGATCAACACAATACAACCAATATGGTTCATATGGTCCGATTAAATTAGAGAAAAAGAAAACCAACAACCCATGAACTTTTAGCTGACTTATTGTTAAAGAAAACAATCTAAAGTCTACCTGAGAAARTAGATACTATAAGTGGCTGTTTTAAGACTTATAAGTAGATAGTGTAAGACTTATTTGTGTAGCATGCTTTAATATTTCTTTACAAAATGCCTTATGATTTCTGAACACAAGAACAGTTCTTCTAGTCCTACAGAGAAKAAGATATCAATAATATATACACTCCTTTCTGTTTTAAGAAGTGTGATTTGCATGGAAGGCTTTTTGTGGGCATTTTTTTTTAATAGCTGGAAAAATACACTTGGCACAAGCTCTTTTCTCATTCCTTTTTTATACAATAAGATTCACTTTGTACAGTAATATTTTCACCTACATAATCTCCAGGCTAATAAAAAGCATGATCATTTCCCTTCCCAGTAATTACATGGTTGCCAGCTTCAATTTAGTTCCATTTACCCTTTCAGAATTCTTAACTTTTAACAGTTGCTCAACATGCATCTTCATTACTTTCCTCTTACTTTTTCCAAGTATGAAAGATATTCAACTCTGTAGCAGACATTAACTTTTCTCCCCCCTGCTGCCCCCTATCCAATTCCTATTCTCCATCCAAATTTGCCTTGAAACTAAGTGGGCTATCTTCAGAATCATGTCAGGTAGGTTCTTTGTTATGTACTGTTTCTTCCACACTGAAAACACTACACTACACTACACTAATATTTAAACTGAAAATGAAGTTCTCTTCAAAATAAGGAAAAAACCACATACACTAAACAGAATAAACCATTTAATTCCTGAAAAAATTGCTTACTATTCTGTACTATCATTCAGTATTGTGCCTCCTAGTTATAGTTACTGAATGAAAACTGTATGAGAGCTCTGGAAAGCACTGGAGAGTTCTACCATACACCATGTTCTGCCTTGGACCATTGCCCAAAACACTGTTCATCTTTGACAGTATTAAAATCTGATCTCTCTTGAACCGGTTGGAGTAGAAACAAATGCCATGCATCACTGCTGTGCTGTGATTACAAGCTTTGCAACAGTGAAAACATTTCTTTTAAAAATTGTAAGGCTGAGAGATAGAATGTGCACATTACAATTCTTTATTCTGCTCCCTTCCATTCCTCCCAGCTTCAAATTCTGACATGATAGTAGCTACTATGTCACAAGCTGTTAAAGATAGCATGCAGCTAGAAAATTATCTAACTGGAAGTTTGAACCTCGGCTTTCAAATATCACAAAGCACTAACCCCCAGCTCTGTGGTTTGTAAGGTTTTGACTGCTGAAATCACGTGGGAGTTGAAGTGAAAAGCAGCAAATGGTGATGGTAATCTGGTGATGTGATGTGAAGGTTTCACTATCTTAGGACATATCTTGTCTGATAAAATAGTACAAGTGCTCTCAGGACCAGTAAAAAATTATCTTAAGTATGCAAACAGCAGGGGGAAAGCACTGATCCCTAAATGGCAGTAAAGCAGACAAAGACAAAAGCAGACAAAGAATAAAGCAGTTAAAGACAAGAGGTAAAACACAATTAGATAAGAGAGAGAGCGTTCTTCCTTTTTTTCCTTGTCCATTTTTTTGTAACAATGCTTTATTTATTTACCAATGTGTTAGAATAACAAAGTGGTATTTGCCAACTACAATTCATAGTTTTGGTTTCATAYTGGAAAAAAAAAATAATAATATATGTTTTCTGATTTTTTCAGTAAGAAAAGATGCCTGAAGTTTTCCACATCTCAATTACATTCATAATGTACCTAATTCTCAATACAGTTCAGGACAAGTTGACCTATTACCTACAAACTCCTTTGAAAAGTCTAATTTTAGTGTCTCTTATTGTTGACCGTGTCAGGACATAAGCTGGCTGTGTTTCTGCTGTCTATTTTCCTGGTACTCCTCCAGCATCCAGAACTGTTGTATCAGGAATGTTTGAGGATACATTCCTGCTTAGTATTTTCAGGATGCTTTTATTGACCTCTTGCCTAGCAATTCAGATAATCCCTTTTGGAACCAGCCAATACACTCTGCCTGAGTAATCTCTTAAGGCAGATTCACAGTAATGAAGTCCTCAACCATTTTTGTGACCCTTTGTAGACTCCCTCCAGTATGCCCATGTCTATCTTATACTGGCTGCCCAGAACTGGACCCAGCACTCCTGATGTGGTCTCAGTAGTGCTGAGTAGAGGGAAAGGATCACATCCCTCAACTTGCTGGCCATGCTCATCCTAATGTTGTTGGCCTTCATTGCTTTGAGGGTGCATTGCTGACTCATGGTCAGCTTGTTGTCCAACAGGACCTCCAGCTCCCTTTCTTCAAAGCTGCTTTCCATCCAGTTCGCCCCAGGTCTGCCCTAGTGCAAGGGATTGTTCCGACCCAAGTGCAGGATTTGGCATTTCCATTTGAACTTTATGAGGTTACTGTCTGCCCATTTCTCCATCTTCTTGAGGTCTCTCTGAATGATAGCACAGCTACCTGCTCTATTAATGACTCTTCCCTGTTTTGCATCATCTGCAAACTTGCTGAGGGTGCACTCTGTCCCATAATCCAGATGATTAATGAAGTTAAACAGTACTAGCCCCAGTATTGACCCCTGGGTACACCACTAGTGAATGCCCTCCAGCTGGACTTCATTTCACTAACCACAGATCTTTTAGCCTGGCAGTTTGGCTAATTTTCAGTCCACCTCACTGTCCAATTATTTAGTCTGTACTGCATCAGATYGTTTATGAGTATGTTATGAGAGTCAGCATTGAAAGTGTTGCTAATGTCAAGATAASATTCATTGCTCTTCCATCATGCACAAAGCTAGACATTTCATCGTAGAAGGCCATTAGGTTAATCAGGCATAATTTCCCCTTTATAAATCCATGGTGACTGCTTACAGTCATCTTCTTGTCCTCAATATGCTTGGAAATGGTTCCCAGGATCAGCTGTTCCATTACCTTCCTGGGGATCGAGGTGAGGCTGACTGGTCTCTGGTTTCCCATATCCACCTTCTGTCCCTTTCTGCACAAAAGGTTGCACAGACTGCTGCRTCTATTTGCTGCCTCTGTTATTCGTGCTCTCCTCCTGGCTTCAGTGCTACCTAGTTCTCATATTTGGTCAACAGCATGCTCAGCTTATCCACTGCCCTCATGATTCTGCAAATCTCATTCCTACCTCTCTCAGCTCTATTCTATTCAAGTGAAAGAGTCCAAGACTCTTTCCTTGAGAAGAAACCTATCCATCCATTTGACCCATTCAGAAGCTGGAGCATATACAACTGTGGTTTTATTGTGTATTTATGCTCAAAAGTAAAAAAAAAAAAAAAAAAAAGCATGTATATATTAAGGTAGAATATTAACAGTTCAAATTATATGTAATTGAGGATAATTTCACATCCTCTGCAATTTTATTGATGACTTTCAGTGAAAGAAAAAGTCTTATATCTTGAACATTATTGCTTTCAGTATCAATAGAGAAATCTTGTCTTTTCTCTTTTTTTTTCTGGATAGATTAATTTTATTACTGTTGAGATTCTCTGTTTGGCTGTCGCTTTTCAATTCCTTGGTTTTTCATATCTCTAAATCTTTTACTACTTCCAAAGATCGAATCTGTCACACTACTCTTTAGATGCCTGAAAACCTCTACTTTTCAAAAATATTGTTGCAATAAAAAAAAAGGTGTTTATCTTTCTATTTATGACATCAAAAATTAATAGAATATTGGACTGACATGCTATGAAGCTCTTCTGTGACGAGAAACAGAATCTAGTTTTTTGTTATGTTGTTAAACCAGGCATAACTGATTCAATGTATTCTCTTTATTTCCTGAAACTTATGAATCACAGCAGGTGATTTAGAGTGAGCATATGAAAATTTAGACAGCTGTTTGTTACAAATACATGTATGTGTATGAGTTAGTTTACCTCTGAGTAAGAAGACATAGCATTTAATTATTCCTAAACCTGATGTGAGAAATATTTTTTTCCCCTGAAAATTGTGAAAGAAGCACCACTGGCAGCTCCACACTGACGTATCTTTAACATTTATTGAGTTATTTTCACAAAACTAACACAAATTCAGAGCATACATAAATCATTTCTGTGGAACAACTTTTTTAGTGTTAGTAAGAATTTGTAAGTTTTCTTAAATTTTCCCTCCTTATAACCTAGAGATTTAGAAACAATACACAAATAATATGAATAATCTTAGCTCAACTTTTATTTTATAGTCTTTCAGTTTGGCACAACTATAACTTGGGAATTTTTATGACAAGTGCCACTGTACTAGGAAGAGAAAGAAGTTCCTTAGTGGCAGTGTCATCTTCAGAGTGAAGCACTGAAAGTCCCTCCAAGAGGAATACACTTGCATTCTCCAGGTCTGAGATGCTGTTTGGCTTAAAAGATCTTAAGTCTGGGGGAAGAATATATGCCCAAAACATCCTCCCTGCAACAGACATCTTAGATTTGAATGCAAGAACTGTGAGAACCTTTGAATGCTACACCATCTCTTTTCTCCTAATTTTCTAAATTTTGGAACATATCTCAGCTGAAGCATGAAAATGATAATGAAAAAGTAACTTTGACAAATACTTTATAGATAAAGAAGTAGAAGTAGAAGAAGTACTTTATAGTAAAGAAGCACAAGGTTATAAGCAACACAAATGCTGACAGACCCATGAGTATCCTCCTTGGTTCTGTTCATTTTTTGTAGATAAATATATATGTTCTGCATAAGGCACACCATAATGGATACAGAAAAAATACATTACTATTTCTCTGTCTAGAAAGGTAGAAGAAAAAAGTGCAGTATTTGAAGTTTGAAATAGGCTCAAGAAACAATTTCACCYATCATCATTTAGGATCTCTGAAGGATGGAGATGAATTGTAGTTGCTCACAGTGATAAGGAAAAGAGTTATTCCTTGCCCACTTCTAATTTGTGTTTCAAAAACAAACAACCAAAAAATTTGAACAACTTGCACATTTACATAACTTTTAGTTAAAACAGTGATCTTGAAAGGTGTCAAGCATTTTTGAGCAGGAAGAGTGTATTTCAATTATTTGTGAATTACTAGACATACCTGTACAGTAAAAATAAAATAAAATAAGTTAAAAAAAAGCAAAGATTATTTTTTCAGCTCCTTTGTATCTTGCCTTTTAACTTCTTTGTTTCTTTATTATCTTCCACTGTAAAATTTCCTATATATATATACTATTGCAGTCTTTCATATATACTTTGCTATGTGGTTAGGAAAGTAACTGTATGCATACATCTGATTAAAATCCCATGTAAATCTATACACAAATTTGGTCTGAGTTTTGGACAGGTGGCAAGCTGCCCAGTGGACAACCAGAATTTAAAATTTTTTCTATTGTTGACCTAATGTAGCAAAAGGAGAATTTTTAGAACGTTTTATAACTAAAGGGAAAAAAAGAACATAATTGGTAATCYTAAAGTGAAAATTTACAAACAGAGAAGGTTTCTGGAATAATTATTTCCTATCAGTCTTTATGTAGCAGAACAGAACCATCCAAATTGGGGTGTTGCAAAAAATCAGAAAATGTTATWAAAAAATGTAATAAGAAAACCTTGTTGTATGGAAAAATCCCCAATGTAATGGAATTAAGAACAGAAACTAATGAAGGTTGTAAAAATATGCCTGTAAAGATGATATTTCAGGTCAGTGAAGTGACAGTGAGATCAATTCAGTGAGAAGTGATCATCAKACTGGCAATATTCAAAAAAGAAGAAAAAAGCCGTACAGGAATAGCTAACTTCTGATTAGTTAGAGACAAGTACATTCTAAATAATCTGAAGGCAGTACTGGAAGTAGAAAACCTCTTAATTATTCCACTTATAAAACTATATAAGAAAAAACTAAGAAAAAAAATATAAACTAAGAAAACTCAATATAAGACTTAAAAGATATCATCTCTGACTGCCGAGTCCTTGACCTTGATTTTCCCAGATTCTGGCACTGTACTCCTGGGGTCTAAGTCTACCTGTCGTCTTTGCTCTTACAGTCTTACAGAAATCCACTTTTGTCCACCACCAGAAACAGGATACCAGTTTAGGTGGAACTTTGTGTGGTATTATTCTGTTATATTCATTAATCATTTATGAGCATACAGAACAACATTTGAAATTAAGTGGTTTTTTTTTCAGACCCATACTTAAGGTTGCCTCAGAAGAATTATAAATGTGAAAAGCACTCTGCTAGGACTTGGAGGGCTTTTTGCTTCAGCTGTTTTTTTCTCCAACTACATTTAAGACACATAGCCTTACTGACCAGGGAGAAAGTTTCAGACTTATAAGCACGGGTTTCTATTTTACATGAAATCAGTACCAATGTCTCAAAGTACAGGACAAGAGAACACAAAGTTCAGTCTTCTGTATTTCAGATTGTGACTTCTCTCTGTCCAGTAAAACCCAGTGRTATTTTGCATGTATTATGACTTCATGGATGAGATGACATTGCAGTTTCTCCTTTGGAGGTCATCAGGCTATCTTCACCATTATATTTCATTGTAATCAATGTTAATTTTCTTGTTAATTTGATGAATTTAAGTAATTCAGATAATTATAATATATTTTATTTCCTTTTTGAGATTAAATCTGGCCTAACAAAATGTTGAAATAACATCTTCATATTTCTCACTTAAGAATTAAAATCCATTAGAATAGTACTGGACTCCAACAAAGCTGCACCTTGTTAAAATATGTAAAACTGGAAGCATCACAACTCTTTTGCAACTTTGCTATATATGCTCCAGCTTCACACAACATAGCTCATTTGGCACAAATTTTGCAATATTACTTCTCTAGCTCTGCACTTTCCCATCATCCCATCAGAAGATATTTCATTTTCCATATCTTATRGAACCAGCTTTAGTTGAAGCCCCTTAAAAGGGGCCATGACACAAGAATATGGAAGTGAATCTTCTAGGTATTTATGAAACTAATTAATCATTCAAATGACAGGTTTCCAGGACCTTCTGCAAAGTGCATTATTGTTTATAAATCCCAGCAGTTGGTCATACATCACTTTCTAATTAGTGTACCTCTTTCACGCTACTTTCCACATCTTACTTTTCTATTGTGTCTCTGTGTTGCAACTGTATCAATTAATTTATTAATTATTCTGAATTCATGTACTTTGCAACAAATGACATGCTTTCCGGTAATTCCGTTCTGAGTAGTATTACTTTTTCATTTAGCTCTAAAACRCAAAAGTTTTTGTACTTCTGAATAATTCCAATTTGTTTATTTAAAACTACAATGCAATAAAGAATATACATTTATATTTGCTAATTGGCTTCTTAAATGAAATAACATGTCATCAAAAACTGATTTGTGTGTGTCAAGTAAACAGTTTGGCTTAAATTTTGAAAATTTGTACTTCTTCAAAATCCAAATATTGATCATCTGGTTTCCTCATATTTAGGCCAGTGATTGCAAATACAGAAGTTTTACTGAAAAGTAACTTTGCTATAGCTACTGCTGTGATGGGATGATACCACACCCTGGTGAATTTTATCAGATTTTATTGTGTGAGACTTGTCATAGAATTTTAATTGGTAATGGTGGTCACTACGGATCTGTGATGATGCTTCAAAAATCTTCCATGTTTTTTGTTTGCTGCTATATCTTTAAACATGCCTCCAGTGTGGGTCAGCAGACAAAATCAATTATTTAAAAGTGTCTCAAATGCTTCTTTCAAGAAAAATGAGTAACATACACTAATATTTTTTTTGCAGTGACAGTAAATGCAAATCACAGCAGGAGGCTTTCAAGTATGGAGCTGATGGATGACAAACATGTTACCCTAAAAAAAAGTGTATGCAATGTAATCTTTAACTTTTTGGAAATATTGTTGAAAGAAGCTATCTCATAAAAATGCTTCACATTGCTATCTGAAAACTAGAAGAAACTGACTCTTCTGTCTCCAGAATAAAATATAACTGAAATATGGGCTGAGAAGTGATAAGCACCTCTAAAAGATTTAATTAAAGCTCTCAGGAATAAAGAAAAGAGCTACTGGCACAGAAACTGTCATGACAAATTATCTGTTGAAGAATCTTTAAGAACCAGAAAATACACAGCAGACTACAGAAAATGTTTTAAAACTCTTACTGAAGACGATTAGCTAATCTGGGCCATGATACACATTTATAATGTTCAATGTAAGGTCATGCACTCACTCGGATACATTCAGAAAAGTTGAAATTTGAAATGATTCGTAAAAAGAAATGTCTTTTATAACTGATATGCAACCAGTGTGGATCTTTAAAAAACTTTTCCGTAAAATTACATTTCAAGATTATAATATTTAGTATCAGCAGTAAAGCACTTGATTGTTTAATTACCAAGCTAGTAATTCTATTAATCATTCTACAAATGGTGTTTGTGTTTAGTGACAGAACAATTTCAGRAAAGATCAATGACTCATTTTAAGAACAATCATGCCAATACTCCACAATATTTTGAATCCTATATTCAACAAAATCATCCATTACTTCAGGTTAGCTTTCAGAATAATACACTGGTTATCTCTATATAATAATCATTGAATTAATTCAATCCCATTGAAAATATGGATTACCATCAATAAGAAGCTTAAGGAAAAAAACCCACACATATTGAAACTAATTGTTGCCTTAAAAAATGTTAGTGATTTTACCAAATACTTGCTCCACTAGTGACCTGATCACTTCTAAATAATAAAGTGAAATAGAAAGGATGCATCTTGTTCATGGAATCATATGTAATTTTTCTCCTTTTGGGTCACATATAGAATGATGTCTAAATGCCTGTGCTTACTGGGGTGGATATTTAGTTCAGATACAAAATATAAAAGAAGATAACGTTATGAAAAATTTCTTTGCAAATATGTAGATAATAGCATACCTACTGTTGATATTGGAGATAATTAGCATAACATAAAGATATCCTCATATATTGAACTTATCCAAACCCATAAGAAGCATTGTGGGTGGTGCTGTGGGCATTACTACATTGTCAGTCACAATGAAAAAAAAACAGACTCGGATTATTGGATTACTAAATCTTTTTTTCTAATATAGAAAGTTACTTCTGTGCTGACATTAAATCACTAACATGAACAGTTTAGTAACTTTTGAAGCTTTAAAGAAACTGATGAAAACTTCATATAAGAGGGACTAAGTGCAGAGAAACAGGCTATAATTTCAACAGATCATTGATCGAAGACTATTGTTTGGCTTTCCAATTTAATAGAGAAGGCAAATACAATTATAGAGTGTTCTACGCAACTCAAAGAACATGGAAACTCTCTTTCTGTTATGTTCCTCTAAATGTTCATAAATAATCCATTCACCATCTCCTTACATTTGCTTCTGCRTAGGTTCTATTAAACATCAGAAAACTAAAAATTACTGATGAGACTTTTTTTAGAGATTGCATGCATGCAAACAACACAGCCATGTCTTATGAAATGCCTGCTCAAAATCAGCCTGCATTTTTAAATTTTAGAACTATCAAACAAAAACATTTTGCACAACTGTATTTTTCATTTTCAAAGAGCTATAGGTGAAAGTATTTGAAAAGAATGGCACCTTAGCTCAGACACTTTCTAATTAAATAAAAAGAATATAAAAAGAACTAAAAAAAGAAGTAAAATTTGTCATTTCCTTTCCTTAGTTGATTTCTTAATTGAATTAAGGACCTGGGGAAATGCATTTTTCCATCTGCATCTGACAGATAATTCCTCATAAACTCTACRAATGAAAACAAGTTATTCAAGGTCTTAATAAGTATGTCACGAGATAAATTCATTGCTAATGTCAACTTAAAAAACAGATTCAATTTTGAGAGTGAAGGATAAAGAAAATATGATATATTTAATTATGAATTTAAATTTTCTGGAAGACGGATTCTAAAGCTATAGAGAAACAGTATTAGTATTTCCATATTTTGCAGAAGTTAATAGCGCCAGGATGCTGTACAGTTTCTCCTTTGCTTTGGATTTTTTATCTGGCAGAATAAGTATACAAGATCTTGTCTTTACAAAACTGTTATATATCACACAATGTTCTTTACCCACATTAATTTTACACAACATAACATAATCTCTTATGTTCATTGAAATAGTATCCTTCTGATTCCTGGCTGCCAATTTGGTAGGCCAAAAATGTAAATATTTTAATCTCTAGATTAGAGGGAGAGTTGCTATGGTATTGCAAGTTTAGAATTAATCAATCCYCACGAAGTGACTAATTTCCCAAGACCTACTGATTCACAGTTCTTTGAATTGTCACCTCCACTATGATAAATGACTACATATACCCATTAAGAAAATAAAATAGAATAAAATAAAAAAATTAATATCCTTTCAAGGTGCTTAATATCCCCTCTGCAGTGCCAACAATGTCCAATGCAATTCTTCACATTGGTTTGCTAAGGGGAAAAGATCCTTTTTCAGAGACAACTTTCAAAGAAACTTTTCATTTTGAATTCAATACAAGCACAAACCTTTAGCAACTTTGATGAAGTTACAATCTATTAATTTTTAGCCATAATTTACTGCTCCTGCAAAAGATAACACTGCAGAATGTACACCAATCAGATTTTACATCTTTTGGGCTTTGTCAGTTCCAAATCACAAGTGTCTAGCTTTACGTTATTGAAATCTTCACCTTTTGTCATTCCCTGAATAGCAAGATCTGCTTAAATACAGCTTTATTTTTAGMAGGAAGAGTTATTTAAATGATTATTTCAATACTTATTCTATATATTTGTTGCTTAATGCTGTTGGTAAGCTAATCAACGATATAATTTTAATTAAGCTTTTTTCATTCTTCTGYGTATGTGAATATCTAAAGAAATATGATCAAATCCTCATTGAAGGCTTTTATCCAGTAAACACAAAACATGGAAAAGACAGTAAACTCAGAGTAATCAATATGTAAATATTGGCTGAACATCAGTGTTTGATGGCTATTAGGGAAGGCAAGTTTTCAGTGAAAGAAACTAGACCAAGTAAGACTATTGCCCCTGTAAGCATTTGAATAATTATTTTTTTATATAGTCTGAAGCCTGGAACCCTATTCCCAGATGCCAAATTTCATTTCAAGAAATGAAAATTTTATATATTCTTTTCAAACTATTCTTCTGTGAAGGTATCCCATATACTCCCAACAAAGAACTGAATTACACTGGATAGCTGATTCGTGAGATCATAGACTGCAGGTTAAGAGGTTCCTTAATACAGACAAAACACTTATTTTAGTTCTTTCAATCCTATATAATAAAAAGTTAATTTTCTTCAGTAAAGATGGAGATATTGATCAGTTTAATCAGATCAGTCATTCTGAAAAGTTAAGTCCGCCTTCTCCTCATCCCTTGCTCTTGGAAGACATACTGTTACCGGCAAAAAGACAGAGCAAGAATTTTTCTCCTCAGCCATTTTGAGTAGAGGGAAGTGATGCAGAACTGCAGATTTTATCCTCCCCTCAGCACAGGGAAAAAGTGAAAAATTCAAATGGTGGAGGAAATGTATTATGGAAAAGTAAGACTTATGGCTAGCCTGTCTTATTGCCTGTTGCTACAAAACCTATAGAGGCGTATAGTTGCAAAATCAAACATTTCAGAGGCTAAAATTACAGAATAGAGATCCCCAATATTTTGGTGCACCCAAATTTTACTTATAATACAGTCTTACATGCATGGTTGAAGACTGTTTCCCTATTCCCATCTGCCCTGTTAATCACCCTTTCTGCTTCTACTCTGCCTCTGTCCCATCTCCTCCTACTATCTGATTCTTTTTTTTTTTTCCTTCCTATTTTGCCTCTGCCCCCAGTTCCTCCACTTTGTATCATGTTAGGCCCAGCCCTACTGCCCTTTGCCTGTCTCAGCCATGCTGCTCTTCCTCAGGGTGTGGAGGTCAGAGGGGGAGTGTTGCAAACACAGAGCAGAAAATACCGCGAAACACTCCGGYTTCCAGTTGTCCTCTGCAGCTGGAAGGAGCAGTTGTAGCAAATATTGTATTACCTTGCGAGTCAGGATTGATGCATGCCAGGTACGCAGAGAAGCTATGAAGCATTTTGCTGCAAAACTCTGACAAGTCTCCAATGAATGTAGGAAATTGGTTTCTACAGGCTTCATGAGAATATTCAAGTTTTCATTGGTAAAGTAAAAGGCAAATACCTGACAGCAGAATAAT
Source organism: Oceanodroma leucorhoa (assembly GCA_030449065.1). Lineage (NCBI taxonomy): Eukaryota > Metazoa > Chordata > Aves > Procellariiformes > Oceanodroma > Oceanodroma leucorhoa. The sequence continues at coordinate 10,258,242 of JASVER010000023.1, read as the reverse complement.
CAATCTGCCTAATTTAAAGTCCCTACTCCAAAACTCTATGAGTGAAAAAGTTTAAACTTAAGAATTATTTTAACATAAGCAAATCAGTGCATTTTCCTGGAGGCTGCCRAACCCTTACAGCAGCTTTATATAGCTATATACACACACAGAGGCACATATACACTGTCCTGGTTCTGGCTGGGACAGAGTTAACTCTCTTCCCAGTAGCTGGAGGGGGTGCTGTGTTTYGGTAATGAAAGGAATGTTGATGGCCCACTGATGCTTTGGTTGTTGCTGGGTGGTGTTTGCACCAGGACTTTTCAGCCTCCCATGCTCTGACAGGTGCAGGGGGAGATGAGGAGGAGCATAGCCGGGGCGGTTGACCCAGCTGGCCAATGGGGTATTCTATACCATGTGACGTCACGCTCAGTATAAAACTAGGTGGGGGGGGGGGGGCTCTGGTGTTCGGGACACGCGAGTGTGTTTCAGACACGTGAGTTCATTTGGGACACGCTAGTTCGTTCAGGACACGTGGTTTCGTCCGGGATGCGCGGTGGGTGAGCAGTTGCACTGTGCATCGCCTGCTTTGTATATTCTGTTATTGTTGTTGTTATCACTGTTATTATCACTGTTCTACTTTGTTTTATTTCCATTATTAAACTGTTTTTATCTCAAGCCATGGGTTTTCCTTCAAGAGCCATCCTGATTCTCTCCCCCATCCTACCGGAGGGCGGGGGGTGAGCAAGCRGCTGCGTGGTGTTTAGTTGCTGGCTGGGGTTAAACAACAGTCCTTTTTGGCGCCCAATGTGGGGCATGAAGGGTTGAGATAACAACAGATTAACTAGAATGTATTAAGGAATTTATGTCTGTTAATAACTGCTGGTGACAATATTGATTCATCTGTTAGCAATATTAATTTATTTGATCTGAACCACGCTCTTGTTTTTGCTGTACATGCTAAAGATTGGTGTTGGGTTTTGTAGTCTTCTGTGCTCTGCAGCAATTAGTGATGTTTTGCCTGGGAGATTTGTTATTAAAACACTGTCATTGGGGGGTATTTGGTATTTGGAATTCGTAATGAAGCCGTTATTGTATTTCGGGTACCACCTCATGGAGGCAATTAGGAATTATACCTCTTCTTCTGAGAGGTTTTTTATGGAGGGAAAAGAGAATGGCACCCTTCACTACCTTCATCTATGATGTCATCTCCTTTGTTAAAATCACTTGTCAGTACCTTGAACACCCCTTGGTAGTTAAGATACATCTATTGGTATTGCTGGGGAATATTGTTTCAGTTTTGTCCAAGGTTAATAAACAATTTAAGAATATCATCCAGAGACCTGCCCCAGGACTGGATAGTTATGAGTGGCAGGGTGAGTGCGAGAGCATGCGCAAATGCCTAGGACAGTGGGCACCCCCAGTGTTTTGGAACTTCACCCCTGAACAAGTGCAGAATCCTGGAAAATTAGTGTAATATTTGGAAGAAGTGTGCTGTCACCCTGGCAATCCCAGGGAGACCCAAATCACTGCCATGTGCTTGGGCCTGGCCCATGCCTACCGAGCCCTGTCTAACACTATTCCTCAGGGGGAGGGGAAGGTCTCTGGATCTGATGACAAAACAACGGGCCCTGCAGCCACCCCACCCCCCGCGGCAGGCACGGCAGCTCCCCCGCCCCCTGCAACAGAGAACCCGCCCGTGCCGGTGTCAGTCGCCCCTATACAAAAGAGAAAATGCACAAGAAAATCAGCCGGTGTAGTAAGGGATGAAGATGAACCAGGGCCATCACGAGAGCCGGAGGAGGAGGCAGAGCCCGTAAATGAGGTGGTGACCACCCGATCCCTGTCTCTGGGGGAGCTGCGAGATRTGCGGAAAGATTTCAGCCACCGCCCAGGCGAGCACATTGTCKCCTGGCTGCTCYGGTGCTGGGATAACGGGGCCAGCAGCCTGGAATTAGAGGGCAGGGAAGCCAAGCAGCTGGGATCCCTTTCTAGGGAAGGGGGCATTGACAAGGCRATTGGACAAGGGGCACAAGTCCTCAGCCTCTGGAGGCGACTCCTGTCAGGCGTGAAGGAAAGGTATCCCTTCAAGAAAGATGTTGTGTGTCACCCAGGCAAGTGGACCACCATTGAGAGAGGTATCCACTACCTGAGAGAATTAGCTGTGCTACAAGTGATCTATGATGACCTGAATAATGAGCAGTTATCCAAAGATCCAGATGAAGTCAAGTGCACCCGACACAYGTGGTGGAAATTTGTACGGAGCGCACCAGCATCGCATGCCAACTCATTGGCAGTAATGACCAGGAAAGAYGGAGAGGAACAAATGGTGGATGAATTGGCTGRCCAACTCCGGCAATATGAAGAAAGTCTCTCTTCCTCTCTACGGGCCTGTGTCTCTGCAGTGGAGGAATTGTCTCGGGAGTTCCAGCCACTCAAAGAGTATATGTCCTACTCCCCACCTGCACAGGCCAGTATCTCAGCCATTAGGAGTAAGCGTCCCTCCGCCCAAGACAGGAGATATTGTGGGTACACACSCCGGAGTACCCTGTGGTTTTACCTGCRTGACCATGGAGAGGACATGAGGAAGTGGGATGAAAAACCTACCTCGACCGTAGAAGCATGGGTATGTGAGTTGCAAGGAAAAACGATCACAAAACAGGGTTCTTCCAGAAAAACTGCTGCTCCAGTTTCCAGTGAGCGGTTCCCCAGACAGAACAGAAGGGCTGATTCCAATTCTGATCTTAATAAAGGGACTTCTGATTCATACTTAGAAGTGGGTAGCRAATACTATGGCCAGGACTAGAAGGSCCCTGCCTCCAGGCAGGTGAAGGAAAGGGACAACCGGGTTTACTGGACTGTGTGGATTCAATGGCCTGGCACATCAGMCCCACAGGAGTATAAGGCTCTTGTAGACACGGGTGCACAGTGTACCCTGATGCATCAAGCTTTAAAGGGGGAGAACCCATCTGTATTTCCAGAGTGACAGGGGGATCCCAAAAGCGAACTRTATTGGAGGCCGAAGTGAGCCTAAGTGGGAATGAGTGGCAAAAGCACCCCATTGTGACTGGCCCAGAGGCTCCGTGCATCCTTGGCATAGACTACCTCAGGAGAGGGTATTTCAAGGACCCAAAAGGGTACCGGTGGGCTTTTGGTATAGCTGCCTTGGAGATGGATGAAATTAAACAGCTGTCTACCTTGCCTGGTCTCTCAGAGGACCCTTCTGTTGTGGGGTTGCTGAGRGTTGAAGAACAACGGGTACCGATCGCTACCACAACAGTGCACCGGCAGCAATATCACACCAACTGAGACTCCCTGCTTCCCATCCATAAGCTGATTCATCGACTGGAGAGCCAAGGAGTGATCAGCAAGACTCACTCACCCTTTAACAGTCCCATATGGTCAGTGCGAAAGTCCCATGGAGGGTGGAGACTAACAGTGGATTATCGTGGCCTGAATGAAGTCACGCCGCCATTGAGTGCTGCTGTGCTGGACATGTTAGAACTCCAATATGAACTGGAGTCGAAGGCAGCCAAGTGGTATGCCACAACTGATATCRCCATTGCGTTCCTCTCAATCCCTTTGGTGGCAGAGTGCAGGCCACAGTTTGCTTTCAGTTGGAGGGGCATCCAGTACACCTGGAATCGACTGCCCCAGGGGTGGAAACACAGCCCCACCATTTGCCACGGACTGATCCACACCGCACTGGAACAGGGTGAGGCTCCGGAACACCTGCAATACATTGATGACATCATCATATGGGGCAGCACAGCAGAAGAAGTTTTTGAGAAAGGGGAGAGGATAGTCRAAATCCTTCTGAAGGCCAGTTTTGCCATAAACCAAAGTAAGGTCAAGGGRCCTGCACAGGGGATCCAGTTTTTAGGAATAAAATGGCAAGATGGACGTCATCAGATCCCAATGGATGTGATCAACAAAATAACAGCCATGTCTCCACCGACTAGCAAAAAGGAAACACAAGCCTTCTTAGGCATTGTGGGCTTTTGGAGAATGCATATTCCAGATTACAGCCCTCTCAAGTGTAAGCCCTCTCTATCAAGTGAGCTGGAAGAAGAATGATTTCAAATGGGGCCCTGAGCAACAACAAGCTTTTGAACAAATTAAACGGGAGATAGTTCAGGCAGTAGCCTTTGGGCCARTCCRGGCAGGACAAGATGTAAAGAATGTGCTCTACACTGAAGCTGGAGAGAATGGCCCTACCTGGAGCCTCTGGCAGAAAGCACTAGGGGAGACTGGAGGTCGACCCTTAGGGTTTTTGGAGTCGGGGATACAGAGGATCCGAGGCCTGCTATACTCCAACTGAGAAAGAGATATTGGCAGCATATGAAGGGGTTYGAGCTGCTTCAGAAGCGGTTGGTACTGAAGCACYGCTCCTCCTGGCACCCCGACTGCTGGTGCTGGATGTTCAAAGGGAAGGTCCCCTCTACACATCATGCAACCGATGCTACATGGAGTAAGTGGGTCGTACTGATCACACAGCGGGCCTGAATAGGAAACCCCAGTCACCCAGGAATCTTGGAAGTGATCACAAACTGTCCAGAAGGCAAAGATTTTGGAATGTCCCCAGAGGAGGAGGTGTCATGTGCTGAAGAGGCCCCACTGTATAATAAACTACCAGAAAATGGGAAGCAATATGTCCTGTCCACTGATGGGTCCCGTCGTCTTGTGGGAAAGCATCRGAGGTGGAAGGCTGCTGTATGGAGTCCTATAAGAAAAGTTACAGAAACCGCTGAAGGAGAAGGTGAATCGAGTCAGTCTGCAGAGGTGAAGGCCATCCAGCTGGCCTTGGATACTGCTGAGCGAGAAAAATGGCCAGTACTTTATATTGACTCATGGATGGTGGCAAATGCCCTGTGGGCGTGGTTGCAGCAATGGAAGCAGAACAACTGACAGTGCAGAGGTAAAGCCATCTGGGCTGCTGCATTGTGGCAAGATATCGCTGCCCGGGTAGAGAACCTGGTTGTAAAAGTACGTCATGTAGATGCTCACGTACCCAAGAGTCGGGCCACTGAAGAACACAAGCACAACCAGCAGGTGGACCAGGCTGCTAAGATTGAAGTGGCTCAGGTGGATCAGGACTGGCAACACAAGGGTGAATTATTTCTAGCTTGGTGGGCCCATTACACCTCAGGCCATCAAGGAAGAGAYGCAATGTATAGCTSGGCTCGTGATCGAGGGGTGGACTTGACCATGGACGCTATTGCACAGGTTATCCATGAATGTTAAACATGTGCTGCCATCAATCAAGCCAAGCGAGTAAAGCCTCTTTGGTATGGAGGGCGATGGTTGAAGTATAAATATGGGAAGGCCTGACAGATTGACTATATCACACTCCCACAGACCCGCCAAGGCAAGCGCCATGTGCTCACCATGGTGGAAGCAACCACCGGGTGGCTGGAAACATATCTTGTGCCCCATGCCACTGCCCAGAACACGATCCTGGGCCTTGAAAAGCAAGTGCTATGGCAACATGGCACCCCAGAAAGAATTGAGTCAGACAACGGGACTCATGAAGGAAACACCATCATAGACACCTGGGCCAAAGAGCGTGGCATTGAGTMGGTATATCGCATCCCCTATCATGCACCAGYCTCCGGGAAAATCGAGCGATATAATGGACTGCTAAAGACCACACTGARAGCACTGGGTGGTGGGACATTCAAACATTGGGACACACATTTAGCAAAGGCCACCTGGTTAGTCAACACCAGGGGATCTGTCACTCGAGCTGTCCCTGCCCAATCAAAACCCTTACGTACTGTAGAGGGGGATAAAGTCCCTGTAGTGCACATAAGGAATATGCTGGGGAAGACAGTCTGGGTTACTCCTGCCTCGGGCAAAGGCAAACCCATTCGTGGGATTGCTTTTGCTCAAGGACCTGGGTGCACTTGGTGGGTAATGCGAAAGGATGGGSAAGTCCGATGTGTACCTCAAGGGGATTTGATTTTGGGTGAAAAGAGCCAATGAACTGAGGTGTATAATGTTARTTGCTATATAATGCTATATGTCACATCAATGCTATTGCAGTAAGAATCATCCAGGTTAAAGAAGAATGAACTCTGATGAAACCRAGTAAAGTGCAATGACRATAGAACCAGAGGAGCGCAGCAATAATGAAACCAGAACTGGCTTCAGGATGCAACAATCCAACACCACACACCATCTCTCCTGCCCTGAAAGACTGTTATGACAGATGGAGCCCAAAGTCATGGACTAAATGAACTCAATGAACATTTTAGAGGATGTTCCATAGACTAAGGGAATGATATCTGTGTGTATATGTCAAAAGACAGGAAAAGTGGTGACGATTGATTGGGATGTATCGGAGAATGTGAGACCTCGTCATGATGTAAATGGTGTAGAATAAGGGGTGGATATTGTCCTGGTTTTGKCTGGGACAGAGTTAACTCTCTTCCCAGTAGCTGGAGGGGGTGCTGTGTTTGGGTTTGGTAATGAAAGGAATGTTGATGGCCCATTGATGCTTTGGTTGTTGCTGGGTGGTGTTTGCACCAGGACTTTTCAGCCTCCCATGCTCTGACAGGTGCAGGGGGAGATGAGGGGRAGCATAGCCGGGGCGGTTGACCCAGCTGGCCAATGGGGTATTCTATACCATGTGACATCATACTCAGTATAAAACTAGGTGTGTGTGTGTGTGGGGGGCTCTGGTGTTCAGGACATGTGAGTGTGGTCGGGACACGCGAGTTTCTTCGGGACACGCTAGTTCGTTCGGGACACGCGGTTTCGTTGGGGATATGCGGGTGGGTGAGCAGTTGCACTGTGCATCGCCTGCTTTGTATATTCTGTTATTGTTGTTGTTATCATTGTTATTACCACTGTTCTGCTTTGTTTTATTCCCATTATTAAACTGGTTTTATCTCAACCTGTGGGTTTTCCTTYGTGTGGCCTCCCGATTCTCTCCCCCATCCTACCGGAGGGCAGGGGCTGCGTGGTGTTTAGTTGCCGGCTGGGGTTAAACCATGACACACACATCACTTCAGGCCATGCAGGACAATGTAATGCTCTACCATAGAAGTTTGCCAAACTTATAAACAGATGACAGACAAAGGGTTTTAATTGTTACTGTTATTATCATACCCAGGTATAATGACTGCTATAAGCRTAAGCTGTTTTTTAAGCAAATCAATATAAAAATAATATCTTTTTCTGTATACAAGCAACCATAGGAGATTTTGAAAATAGAASAGTCTACCTTATAAAAGTCTGATCCATTCAACGTTCTGAATATCAAGCTTGGTCTCTCCTGTTGTCTGCGGGCTGTTCATGCACGTTACCCTGCTGGAGCAGAGCTTTTCAACATTTATGGGTACAGTTTTACTGAAGTCCACAAGGGGAGTTGTTGTGAAATTCTCTTTGTTACCAGGAGGTTCTTTTCTAATCTACTAAACACAGAAGTAAAACTGTACTCATTGCACAGCTGTATTTTTCCTTAATTTCTGAGAGCTGCAGGTTTCTTAATAGCCTCCATGGCCTCCTCTGGTTTAAAGTCTAAAGTGATTACAGGAGCTAAAATCTTGTCATCCTTCCCTTGTAACCTGCAGGAGAGGAGGACATGAAGCTACGACATGCTTTCCAGTGTGCAATAAAACCCACACTTACATGGTCACTGGTGAAATTAGAACGGGAAGAAGGACAATAGCAGTGTTGATTCATGTGTTTCAAAAGAGATGAATTGATTTTGAAGGGGAAAGCCCAGCTTTTTCTTGTTGAGCCAGTTCTAAAAGCAAATACACATTATATTATATTCTGAAATAAAATCTTCCAAAACCCACATCTATATTTTGTATTGTATTACAAGGTGCATTTGGGTGCTGGTCTAATTCATTTCRGGATCTTTTGGTTTGGTTTAGTTTGTCTTCCATCTTTTCAGTCATTGTCTAATATCTATAAGTAAATGGGAAATATGCTAGATGAATAGCTTGTGAAAAGGAATTTCAAAGGACAAAWAAGTCAAGAGTTTGAAGTCCAAAACAGATGAGGCTGAAAAATGTGCTAATGCAAGCTCTGTTGTATTGATTTGTCAACTAGCTGTTGAACTCCTACTCCAAATCAAAACTAGTTCACTGAAAATGACAACATGTATTTGAGGAAGAGCACAGGGTGGCACAAATGGTTTGGTTTTCCTTTTTCCCTAAGTTTAATTTGGTGGTGTTTATGCTATTGCAGCAATTTAAATGAACAAAACTCATAGAGCAGGTACCAGTTTAATCTTTCTTCTTAAACTACAGAATAAACTATAGCAATAGTATCAGAGGAAAATACATAAAGTTGGAAGTACATGAATCTTTCTTCCAGGAAAATAATCTGGGATTTTTCTCTACTATTTTGAGGTTTATTATACAATTGCTAAATTTTTTTTTGAAAGGTGTTGGTTTCTAGGTCTCAGGATAGCGAGAGCAATATGCAGAAAAGTATTGGCAGCTCTCTCTGCTGTCTGTATGCACTCTGTATTGACTTTCATATGTTTGTAACAGGCAAATGTATGGGTTGCACTATAACAACATTGCCTAAGAAACTAATTTCAATGTTGAAGACTTAATTAAGATACTTAGGAATAATATCTGGGCAACTTAAGCTCCTCACTGATGTAGAATCTGGTATATAACTTTTTATAAATKGTAGATTGTAGTACATGGCGCATGTAGTAAGTACTGAATTAACTAAAAATTAACTAAAAAACATACAGAATGCCAACACTTTATATTTATTAAACCCATTTTAGAGATCTGTTGTTAATAACAATGAGACATATGTACTTTTATATTTTTCTAAATTTTATAAAATTTATAGAATTTTATATTTGTATAAAATTATGTCTTATTGTATTAGATAATTCCCCATTTTTTATATATWAAAAAATGTAAAATAATTTAACCCCTATATTAAAATGCCATCTCTCAGCTTTAACTCCAGCATTATGTCTATAGAAGTAATTATCAAATATTATGGATTTTACTCTGTTTCAGTTGATTTGTCCAAAAGTAAATTTTAATCAATTAAAAGAAGAAGGCTCTTACTACCAGGAACAGCGGGGTCCACCCCCACCATTAACTCTATAACCTCCTTCTCAGACTTATTTCCTTGTCGGACTGAATGTACCGGTACTGAGCCTGGCACCACCGCACGCTGGAAGAGGAAGCACATGCTAGCACAGGCAGGACACTGTGCCAGAGCTGTAGCCCTCAGAGTGTGCAAGATGGGAGGGGGAAGGGGGACTAGCTAAAACATTAGAGACAATACGGAGCTAAAAATGAACCAAAAATAAATACACTGAATAAACCCTATAGTTCAAGAAGTCAAATATGTTTTGCATCCCCTGAAGAYTAAACAAACTTAAAAATACCACCTCCCTAGTTATTTCAGGTTTTCACACAAATGCAGGTGTGACTGAAATACCTGCAAATGTTTTTCTTTATTCAAAGATTTTTTTTTTAATTTCAAAAACCTTAATTAAATGCCAGTAATATCCAATACAGACTTAGCATATGAGTATTTTAAAGAATTTATGAGATATCTTTTAAATGTTTCAATTTTTTATTACTTAGTATATTTTGCAGCTACATTTTATCACTCAGTATCAACAGTTTCAATGAAATTGCATAAATACACACTTTTTAGATAAAGTCTTTAACAATATTATTTTAAAAACAGAGCACACCAGTAGTCTGAAACTTATGCATTTGCTTTTAAAAGATTTAAAATTATATATATTGTTTGTACTTATTTCCCTTGAAAATTAATAGGACCAAACATTACTAAATTACTAGTTGATCCAGAAAAGGCAAAAAGAAATTAGGAGCTTCCCCCAAAATTTAACTGAAGAATCAGGTTATGTGTTTATAAATTATTTTCAACAATCTTGAGAAAACTGGCAGTATTTTCTTGATGGCTTTGCAGGATATTATATGCACACAGGAAAACAAATAAAACACTAAAGTCTTTTAAATGGAAAATGTTCTATTTTATAACATTACAATGTTTATGTTTTCAGAAAAGCCAATACATCATATAAACAAAATGAGCTGCAGTATTAGTAACTTGTCTAACAAGTKGTAATTATGTCACTTATTTTCCTCCAAAAAAGATTTTGTGTTTGAAAGTGCAGCCTTCTTCAGGCACTGCAATAGCTCTACAAGATGTCTGCGTTGATTAAGCCAGTATATTTTTAGTGTGAGAATTCCCCCCACCTCTCAGATAGTATCAGCCATTTTACAAGAATATATGTATGAATTCTACCAAAGGCTGATTGGGAATAATCTACTTGTGCAATAGAAGATATTTAATATTTGCCTTAATCCTCGATTTAAGAGTTTTATACACCCTTTCCAAATGATTTGTTTACATATGCTGACTCTGTCTTGTTATCCACGCAAATGTTCAGTCCAGTTCTAGTCTTGCTAATGCATTTGAGAATGTATCCGTTAGCATCAGTGGTGCCACAGGTTTGAAATATACSTGCTGATGATTGGAGCCTGACATTTACAACATAGGTTGGTTGTGATAAAGATGCTAGAAACTCAGTGAAGAGTATTACACATGATCACTTTCCTCTTTGGTTTTGCTTTGATATGAAAATGTTATATTAAGCAATTTTTACATTCCTAATACTGGTGCTTTGTTTCTAAGAAGTTTCTCCTTGTTCTTGGCATTATTATTTTGCTCCTCATTCATTTTATCATCTGTTGAACAGACATTAACATTGGAATATGCATGCTATTCCATCATATTTCTCCAGCTACTTCTAGCTGCTTTTTTAATGCAGATACTTCAACAGCTCTAGACTACTGTCATTCATGGTTGCTGTGTTGGAAATGACAACAGCTATCACATAAGTTGAAAAAAAACCCCAAACCACAGAATCCCATGTAGGAACAAAACTCATATTTTGAGTTTTATCTCTGGATAGAAATGTGGTTGCTTCTCAAACTGCTTCCTAAGTTCATTAAAATGACACATCACTGTATTTGAGAATACAGGTTTAAATTACTTTATAAYGTGTCTCAGAAGATGGCTCTATGGCCCCACTACCTTGAAGTAATACTTTGATATTTCCTTCTTAAAAAAAAAAMCAAAACGAAACAAACCAAAATAAAAATAATGGCTGCAGTTGGGATTGATAAATGCTGAGATGCAATACCCAGCATCAGGCACTCTTCTATAATTTCTACTGGGCATYCCTAATTTTTAGCTGACATTTCCAGCTATTCTATTCTTTCCACACCACAGCCTGCAATTCCCCCACAAATGTACTTTTCAGCTTCCCCGACTATCTGCCAGCCTGTTTGTATAGGTGGTAGGTTGTTGTTTTGTTTTGTTGGGTTTTTTCCTTTGTTGAACTCTGTAACAGCATTTAAAGTCTATTTGGTCTAAGTAAGGATTTCCAAATATGGTGAAAAAGGCATGGATAACYCTTTTATGTTCAGTATGATTGACTATATAGGTAACCAAGGCTCGGAAAGGGATCAAATGCTGACCATGGAGAACAACTTCCTTTTTAGTCCCTAATGTGTTGATAATAATTAATACAGACAAATGTTTTGGATAATTCGAATAGAGGGATAGTAGTCAATACAGACCCYGTAGCAAATTACTGTGCTAAATTACAAAATGTCAGAAGCAGTGCATGAACTTGTCTTTTCYAACTACAAGGTTAAGGAAACTCATTTTCCCTCACATACTTTCTTTTCTTTTGCTTGTGATGGGAGGAAGAAAGGATTATTCTCTCAGTTTGTCCTCAGGCTAGATCTTTGGAGAGGGTGTGGACACTATTTTGCTGCCACAGATGATATCAGTCTGCCTGTAGATTAAATAAAAGACCAAAAGACCCCATACTGCAGAAGGGAAAATACTGCAGGAGGTATAAGAAAGCTTGTCTGCAATACTAGCTGTATTCACAAGTCTATTTAAACTGGTTTTGTCCTAACAAATGGAACCCATTTAGTTTTATAAACAAAAAGTTTTCATGTTATTGCACAGTAAGTGGGATATGAAACCTGGAGTCAGTGGTCACTCTAGGGAAAGCCACAGCAAAGAAGAAAGGATAATTAACAAAGYGTATAAGAAACACTGTGAGGGCACCATGGAGGCCCTCAGAATGCTGTCAAAGACRTATTTCCAAACCAAGAAGAAAGTTTGGACAACACAAGGTAGTGGAACAGAAGGTAAGTTAACGTAACTCTTAACATAGGTTGATAGTTARCAAAGGTTAACTCCCTCTTAACATAGGTTGAGGGACTAGTTGAGCTGATGAGGAACCAGGGCAAAGAGGACAAAGCTTTTCTATGCTCCCTAGGAATGGGAAGAAAACAACAAATAAGACCTGTTGTCAAGGTTTATTCTCACCACCTAGAAGCAGTAATAATGAAGTCAAACAGGTCACATAGAATCACAGAATATCTCAAGTTGAAAGGGACCATAAGGATCATTGAGTCCCAACTCCCTATCTCTCGCAAGACTACCTAAAACTAAATCATATGACTAAGAGTGTTGTCCAGATGCTCCTTGAACTCTGACAGGCTTGGTGCTTTGACCTCTTGCCTGGGGAGCCTGTTCCAGTGACCGACCACCCTCTCAGTGAAGAACCTTTTCCTAATGTCCAATCTGAACTTCCCCTGACGTAGCTTCGTTCCATTTCCTTGTCTCCTGTCACTGGTCACCAGAGAGAGGAGATCAGCACCTCCATCTCCGCTGCCCCCCTTGAGGAAGTTRTAGRCTGTGATGAGGTCACCCYTCAGCCTTCTCTTCTCGAAGCTGAACAAGCCAAGTGACCTCAGCCRCTCCTYGTAAGTCTTGCCCTCGAGACCTTTTAGATGATAACAGGCAAGATATACTCCTGTGGGGAAGACTATTAAATGCATGTGTTGGAAAGCTGAGAGATSTGGCATCCAAACATACATCAGACATGTCAAAGACAGGATTAGTTGAAGGGCATGAGATTCCAGGGTACAGTACAGCCAGTACAGATTCTGGGGAGCCTTAGATATAATATTTCTAGGTAAAAATGGCACAATCTAAGTAAAGGGAACAGGATTTGGTGCAAGTTCACAGGCTTTAAGAGACACCACAGGCATGGAACAAATCAGAATGCAGACATTATGGCCACATGAATATAGTAGGGAGAGTAACAAGGGAAACAGAAATATAAGTGTTCAGCATATAGACACCTTGTGGTGCATAGAGTGAATAATGGGAAGCCTTTCATGTCACAGTAGAGGCTTGCTTGCTCTCTTTCTGGAAGACGTATCTGTAAGAATGGGAATATATGTAATGTGTCTTTAACATAAGACTAGTGAAATACATGAACTGTGGAAGCAAGCTAGCTACTATTCAACTAACAAAATTGCAACTCCACACCCCGCAATTCTACATTCGTGTCTATGTACAGAATTTGTATCTCTTCTCCAGATTATGAAGTTTTTTTAGTTCAGCAAAAGTGAAGCACAGCTCCAAAACAAAAAGCAGCTTGGATTGATGCAGCATGCAACCAGATAAGCCTTCCTTTAAAACACTGACCTCTGGGGACATTATAGAGAGATGACTAAGTAGTGTGCCAGTTATGCTGTAAATTTCTTGGCTGACAGATATGAATACAGTCTAATGATGCATATGGTCTGAACAGTATTTTTTKTTTCTCCATTCACATTCATTTGAAACTCGCAGAATCTTGAGATAGGTAATACAAACTGAATCAGAGCAAGAGATAAAATTCAGGGACTTTAATGAAGGAAGAAAGCAGTAAGACTCCCCCTGGAACAGGTCAAGGCTCCTTGGTGCTCTGAACGGCAGCAGGAGTCAGCCTGGKCATATAAAAAGGGGATGGGGGATGGAGAAAGACTTACTGGTTATGCTGTTTTGCATGGACTGTTTCATCAATTTGCCTTTGGCCATACAGCAGATGTGCAGTCTGAGCAGAAACTATTAGAATATGTCATGAAGATGGCCCAATTGAACGCAATACTCATCTAACTTGCAGTGCCAGCTATTGAGATTCTAGCTCTGCAAGGTGAGAATAAGGCATATCCCAGGAAAAGCAGTACTGTTGCCAGATGCCGTAACCAACTTCAGAGTACCACACAGATGGCTCTTTGGAACAGAGAAGACACGCTTACATACTGCCATACCTTTGCTTCTGGGTCTGGGAGGCCCAGCAACCTGAGACCCAACTAAGCAGGATGAGATGCTATGGAGAGCAAAACAGTTTATGCTCTAGAGATTGTCTAGACCACAAGTAATCAGGTAAAAAATTAGCTGTGAAGGAAAGATGGAATTGTGTTTACAAGGAAGTAAACATTAGCTCTAAAATATAAGAAGTGTCTTAAAAAAAAAGGTAGAGCAGTACTTGAGAAGCCAAACTTCAACTGTATAAGGAACTCAGATTTGCGAAGAGTGAATGACAACAGAAGACAGCACTTTATTTTGTATAATACTCAGGAAGTGTCCAATGATGCTTCTTTCTGCCTTCCTGGTCTCTAGAAATGTATGGTTCAGACTATAATAATATAATAAAGTCAAAGAATGAGGATAAGGAAAGGCGTTAATATACTGTATTAGTCCCTTTTGTACTTTGCTCTTTCAAAAATCAATTTCTGCAATGAAGCCTTGATGTGGTGGAAAGGTCCTACATGAAACACAAAGCTCATAAGTCTTGTAATTCCTTTACATTTAGTAAAGGAATATGCAAGAAAGGGTTATTCATAAAGCTCTAACATGTTAAGAGTGATAGTGTATAATCACATCTATTATGGAAAAAAGATAGCAAGTAATAACATTTATGTATGGGATAGTTTATTCTTCATTATTCTTTGCTTCTGCTATTCTCCTCATAGCCACTCAATAACCTGCAATTTTAAATATAATAAGACAAGTTATTTTTCTCAGAGAATATGATATGATGGATTTCAATTTACTATAATTACTTAACCTCCAGTGATTTAGTTATATGTAGAGTTGTTATATCTTTGTAGAAATAACCAAAACTAATTATGTCTTATTAAGAGTAATTAGGAGATGATTAATTAAAGAAACCTTTAATAAGAATGACCCTCTTTTCAGCAGGTTTCCCACTTCGGCTACAGYGTTATTGACTTAGAATACAGATACTTCAGGTTTTACCAATATATTGCCATGGAAGACTTGGAATAGTTCATGTTACAATTAGAGGAATACAAAAACGTTCTGATAATTTGAAGAGAAATATTGTTGGAAAACTACTGACAGTCTGATGGCCAAGAATCATTAACAATCTGGTGCTTATTTTTGAACAGGTGTAAAATTTAATTATCGAAGCCAATGGACAATATTAATGCCAATTTCAGAGAAGCAAAACACTGCTGGCAGTTCTGAGCCAACGAGCGAATAAATATCTCATTTCAGTCAGACAATCTAGGATAATCAGGAGTAGTCAACAGTGCTATGGAAAATACTGCAGGCAAGAAATAAAAATGGTACTTCAATTCTCTGTGGTAAAAATGAACAGTACTTGGCATACTCACGCATTCYTGCCAGAGTATTTTGCCCTTCATTAGCCCCTGAGATAATTCCAGATCTTTTGCAGAATTACAAGGGGCAAGATCTAAATAGATAAGATACACATAACTATGACATGCTATTATTTGTATTCTTTTCCTTTTTTATTTAATTACCTTAAGTGACAAGCTTCTAAAAGTTTTAACTTAGAATAATTTATCCAAGAAAACAAATGTATGAGTCTAGAAGATGCAATTTCCTTGGGTTCTTAGAAAAAAACCCTTCTAGACACTGGAATGAAATAGTTTTTACTTGTAAACTCCATTAATTTTTTGAATACTATTACATTGTACAGAAAAACAATTTTAGTTAACTTTTTTTTGAAAAATTCCAGTAGAAATTGCAGTAGTATTCTTGGGCATTATTCATACCAAAAAGAAGTATACTCTTTGGCAATACTGAAAAGTGAATAACCAGTTAAAATTATTTCCTCCAAAAAGGAAGATCTTATTCTAACGGATTCTTCCATCTTAACTTTTTAAGATTCCTTAAAATTTCTAACTTATTTTATTCGTAACATTCATAACATGCCAAATATTTTTCTACACTTTTAAATAGGTAATTTTAAAAAACATCCCCCCCTCCAGTCTAGTTTCATATATCAAAGTCAAAACCATTATTTGTTCACAGAGTGTTTTCGCTTACATAGCTTTCTTATTGATGTTCACAGCATAGAACTAAATCTTCATCTAATGGATCTGAAATAAAAAGTTTTCCTCAAACTTCCATTGGTCAAATTTTACAGTGTTTTATACTTGAAAGCCTCACTGGTGTTTGGGGGGATTAAATAGTATGAAATTTGTTCCTTTTGCCAGACCATGCTATTTACATGGTCAGGTCAAAATCACAAGAAAATTGAACTTAGATTAAAAGAAATCAAATCTGAAATATTTTCTTGGGCATTTCTGCTTAACATAAATATAAACCCCTGGCATTTATGGGCAAGACATACAGCACTTATAAGGCATGGGCAGGATGTAATAAGTTTAAATAACCAACCATTCCAACCAGTCTGCGCAGGTCACTGTCCTGTGGTTTGCATGAGCTTTAAATAARCAGAGATAACTCAGCCACGTTAGATACTCTGTGATTTACAATCAGGTTCTCCTGCTGCTGCCATAGTTGAAAAAAGCAGTATTGAAGCTGGTGATCCATGATATTAAAAAAAAATTAAAAATKAAAAGAAGGAAAGAGACAAAGAGGGAGGGGGGAAGAGAAGGAAAGACTGAGTGAGGGGGAGAGAGCGATGGGAGGGAAGAGAGCGAGAGGGGAGGAGAGCTTGAGAGACAAGAATGAGCTAATAGCACTACTCTCTTAGCAGCTTTCTGTCTTTGTACTCTTGCCTTGATCTGGCAGAACTGGGATTTGTCAACTTTCAGGACACACTGAAAAACACAATTTTCCCCTAAATGTTCATCCATGGCAGCTCTGTCACTCTGAATTTATATAGCTGGTGTGAAATATACCGCATCATTACTAAACTTAATTTTTTTAATTAAGAATTTTTGGAAGAGTATTTAGTCAGATGCTTGTTTTTACATGATTGCATACTGATCAATTAAAGAAATTATTTCTGCACGCTACATTGTCAYCAAAACATTTCTAGAAACTACGTTAGAGGACAGCTGTCAAGTTAAAGACCAAATGATTTTTATAAGTTTGTCAAGGGTTTTATTATATTAAACCGCTTTGCTAAAGATGTGCAAATTTTCCTATGTAATTGAGAGGTGGTTTGTAATGTCWAACTAATAAAGTGCACCATCATGGTCCTTACCTAAAGAAGGGCTCTCATTCAAATCACAGAGAGAAAAAGAAACATTCTGGAAAASCTTTGTTCCTCCCTTTCTATTAACAAAAGATTCAAACAGATAAGTTAGCAGGTAGAATCATAGAATCATAGAATCATTAAGGTTGGAAAAGACCTTTAAGATCATCAGGTCCAATCATCAACCCARTACCCATGCCCACTAAACCATGTCCCGAAGCGCCACATCCACACGCTTTTTGAAYRYCTCCAGGGATGGTGACTCCACCACTTCCCTGAGCAGCCTGTTCCAATGCCTGACTACCCTTTCGGTGAAGAAATTTTTCCTAAAATTTTCTAAACCTCCCCTGGTGCAACTTGAGGCCATTTCCTCTTGTCCTATCACTTGTTACTTGGGAGAAGAGACCAACACCCGCCTCTCTACAGCCTCCTTTCAGGTAGTTGTAGAGAGCGATAAGG
>JASVER010000023.1:10173931-10240114 GCA_030449065.1 Oceanodroma leucorhoa | reverse complement strand
GCAGGACCCGGCACTTGGTCTTGTTGAACTTCATGCAATTGGCCTCGGCCCATCGATCCAGCCTGTCCAGATCCCTCTGCAGAGCCTTCCTACCCTCAGGCACATCAACACTCCCGCCCAACTTGGTGTCATCCGCGAACTTACTGAGGGTGCACTCGATCCCCTCATCCAGATCATTGATAAAGACGTTAAACAAGACGGGCCCCAAAACTGAGCCCTGGGGAACACCRCTCGTGACCGGCCGCCAACTGGATTTGACTCCATTCACCACAGCTCTCTGGGCTCAGCCACCCAGTCAGTTTTTTACCCAGCGAAGAGTACACCCGTCCAAGCCATGAGCCGCCAGCTTCTCCAGGAGAATGCTGTGGGAGACAGTGTCAAAGGCTTTGCTGAAGTCCAGGTAAACCACATCCACAGCCTTCCCCTCATCCACTAGGTGGGTCACCCGGTCGTAGAAGGAGATCAGGTTGGTCAAGCAGGACCTGCCCTTCATGAACCTGTGCTGGCTGTCCCCCGGTTGTCCCGCACCTGCCTCGTGAGCGCCCTCAAGATGAACCGCTCCATGATCTTCCCCGGCACCGAGGTCAGGCTGACAGGCCTGTAGTTCCCCGGATCCTCCCTCCGGCTCTTCTTGTAGGTATGTTACAAACAGAACAAAGCCAAAACCCAAATACAGATTACAAAAATATCTGAAGCATATTTTGGTACATTTTATTTCTATAACACATGAAATGCAGAACTGAGACTTAATAATAGAGCATAACTTCATTCTAGCCAGGGAATCCCTTAATAGTAAACTGAGAGAAAAAAATATTATACCAAGGTGACAACCAAAGTTAGACTCCTGTTCTGTCCTGACCACTTGGTTTACACCAAGGAAGGTTAGAGATGGTAGTGTCACTGAGTAATATTAGTTTTTGTGAATATCTACTCTTTATGGTCATATATACACATCAATTCTTCATATGTTCAGCTCACTTCTTGTCCACCATTGAATGTTATTTATATAAGGACACAGGAGATATATTAGTTTTAGAAAACACTTGGAGAACATTTAAGGTTTCACAGAGTACATTTTGACAGCTATTTCACAATTTAACATGGGCAGCGTCACCTAGGTTTTTATATAATTGTGAAATATCAACCCCACTTTGCTCTCATATTTCAGAAAATGGACTGTTATCTTAAATCATTTGCTGAGCTACTAAGAAATACACACTTCAAGCAACAACACTGTGACTGCCTCCTAAACTTGAGATAGAAAGATTTTTAATATTATTTAAAAAATATAATTTAACATCTACAGTTGTGCCACTGATTCTCTTTATACACARCTATGCTTTATAAGAAAAACAGACGTTATAGATAAATCGGTCTATTTTAATTATTGTTCGCTTGTTTTTATGGAAATAGAAAGACTACAGCCACTAAGTATTAAGATGATGAGTTCAACCAAAATTTGATCTGTCAAAACACCAACTTCCCCTTTTTTCTACTTCTTTCTTCCTCAGCCATTTTTTATCTGCCAAAAGGTGTATGTTAAGGATATGTTAAGGAGAACATTGAATGTATAGAAGTCAACTACRGCGATTGTGGAAGCCCTATCKAATGCCTCTGGGCCAAGATCAGAGGGGTCATCTCCAAGGGGGATCTTACAGTAGGCATCTGCTACCAACCTCCAAACCAAGATGATAAGGCCAACGAAGCAGTATTTGCGTCACTTAAGCAAGCTTCAGGTCAACAGAACCAGGGATGCAGTTAGAAAAGCAAAAGCTCAGCTCAAACTGAAATCGGCCAGAGATGTCAAAAACTGCAAGAAAGGGTTCTTCAGGTACGTAAACAACAAGCAGAAACAGAAGGAAAATATTAGCCCGCTGTTAAACAGGAGAGGTCATTTAGTCACCAACAACGCTGAAAAGGCAGAAGTTCTCCACACTTTCTTCACCTCTATCTTTACCAGCACTGTTGGGCCTCCGGCCTTGGGAACAAAAATCCAGGTTGATGCAAACACAGACCCACCGTCAGTGAAGGAAGAGTTGGTATGTGAACTATTACAGGAGCTTGACCCCTACAAATCCATGGGCCCTGACAACATCCACCCAAGAGAGCTGGCTGACGTTGCGAGGCCACTCTCCATAATCTTTGAGAAGTCGTGGAGAYTGGGGCATGTTCCAGAAGACTGGAAGAAAGCTAATGTCACCCCCATCTACAAGAARGGCTTAAAGGAGGATCCAGGAAATTATAGGCCCATCAGTCTTACTTCAGTCCCTGGGAAATTTATGGAACAAATCCTCCTGGGGGCTGTCACAAGTCAAATGAAGCACGTGWTTGGGAAAATCCAGCAYGGATTCACCAAGGGCAAATCGTGCTTGACAAACCTGATTGACTTCTACGACAAAGTAACCTTCTCAGTTGATGTGGGGCGAGCAGTGGACATTGTCTACCTAGATTTCTCCAAGGCTTTCAGTACAGTCTCCCACAGCCTCCTCCTAGAGAAACTGCTGCGTTACGGTCTAGACAAGTGGTCTGTGCGGTGGGTGGGGAACTGGCTGACAGTCTGCACCCAGAGGGTGGTGGTCAATAGCTCCTTTTCAAACTGGCAACCTGTCACAAGTGGGGTCCCCCAAGGATCGATATTGGGCCCAACACTGTTTAATATCTTCATAAATGATGTGGATGATGGGATCAAGTGTACCCTGATGAAGTCTGCCAATGATACCAAACTGAATGGGGAAATGGACATTCGGAAGGGAGAGCCACCCTGCAGGAAGACCTGGATAGGCTGGAAGAGTGGGCTAACAAGAACCTTATGAAGTCTAACAAGGACAAGTGTAAGGTCTTGTACCTGGGAAAACATAATCCAGGAGTGCAGCACACGCTGGGATCTACCCAGTGGGGGAGCAGCTCTGTGGAAAGGGACCTGGGGGTCCTGGTGGACAACAAGCTCAATATGAGTGAACAATGTGCTACTGCAGCAAAGAAAGCCAACAGGATGCTGGGTTGCATCAACAAGGGCATCACCAGCAGAGACAAAGAAGTCATTATCCCACTTTACTCAGTGCTTGCCAGGCMACACCTGGAATACTGTGTTCAGTTTTGGTCCCTGCTATGCAAAAAAGACGTGGACAAGCTGGAGAGGGTCCAGAGAAGGGCCWCAAAGGTGATCAAAGGACTGGGAAGCCTGCCATATGAGGAAAGGCTGAGAGAACTGGGTTTGTTCAGCCTTGAGAAAAGAAGGCTCAGGGGAGACCTTATCACCATGTTCCAGTATTTAAAGGGTGGCTACAGAGAAGATGGAGACTCCCTTTTTACAAGGAGTCACATGGAAAAGACGAGGGGTAATGGGTTGAAGTTATTCCCAGTGAGATTCYGATTGGACACAAGAGGAAAATTTTTCACAACAAGAACAATCAGCCATTGGAATAATCTCCCCAGGGAAGTGGTGGATTCCCCAACATTGGACACACTTAAAATTCAGCCRGACAGGGTGCTGGGCCAACTTGTCTAGACCATGCATTTGCCAAGGAAGTTTGGATCAGATGATCTTTGAGATCCCTTCCAACCTGGTATTCTATGATTCTGTGATAAAAGGGCTTGTTAATCTTCCTTGAGACAAAGCCAGGATGTTTTGGGAACCTTATATTTGTTGAATATTGTAAACTCTATTAATTCATTTGGCAAATCACTATTTGCAAAGGACACAGTAATATCCAACCTAAACTCTTTAAATAACTTATTCTGCAATTAACTTMATAAGTTACTTAATTGCAATGTTTCTTTCTTTGATAGAGTGGTTGTGACTATTTTTCAGGCGCTTTTTTTTTTTTTCCTTATATTTTGTGTGTGTTACAATGAAGTTTATTCCAAGCGTTTTTTAAGCTTGAATATGATGAGCTTTTTCAGAGATTTTCTTTGTATTTCTATATAACCTCAAATAAATTCTGACTTTCTTCAATGGTCTTTTTTAAAAGTGTTTACTGCTAGATTTAATCTTTGTGCCAGGAACCTATCAATATTCACAGTAGATTAAAAATTCAAATAAGGAATTAGAAACTTTTTGGGAAGCATAAGACATCACTAGGGGATGGCAACAGTGGAAGTAAGTCAAGCAGCCTGCAATATGTTCTCTTATGTTTTTTTAAAATAAAACAATACAGCAAATATGAAATTTTTTTCCCATGACGTGATGCAAATATATTTCAACAACATCARAAATGAAAACACTCAGGGTTTTGTTGTTGTTCTTGGTGTTACAAAAAACTAACAATACTGACACAAAAGAGAGCCAGCACCCCAATTATTTCAAAAACATTTAACTCTGAAGAAAGCAATCTCAACAATAATAACTTAATCAGACAGTCTGCCAGTTTAATACACGAACACAGCTATTATAGTAGAATAAAGAAAAAACAACAACCCAAAACCCAGCCTTCTCACTCAGCAGGCTTAGTGGTGTCAGTCCTGATAGTAATTATATGGTGCTCTGCTACATACAGCACATAATTTTTTGTTTAGTTGATATTTGTAAATTACAAAAAAGCCAACCCAGCAGCCATAGTTTTGAGTCATACATTTTAATCATTGTTTACTGCAAGCATTTGCAGCTCATATTAATTTTAAAGAACTGCATAAGCACTACATTCCTAATCATAAAACTTTTAATTTTTAAAAAAAAAAAAAAGACTCAGTAAAGTAACTTTAAGTATGCATAATTTTTTTTTCTTTTCTTTTTTTCTTTTTTTTTCAGTGCTCAGGGGTTGATAATGATCTCCAGCATATGAAAGCATATGAAAGAATATCACTCTGGAGCTTATATAGTGGAAACTCACAAGGATCCAAGCCAATGCTAACTGACAACTCAAGAAGMATAGTTGATTTTGCAAGCCACACAAGGCTGCCTACTGCCCACTATCTGAGAGTCTTTATTAAGCCAACACAATACCATAGTCCAAGAGAGCTAAAAATTTGACTGTTCATATGGGAAATTATACCTTTATGAAATATTCCCATGGATTTTTCTCAATGTGTCCAAATAGTTGCCTACATATTACRAATTAGAATTTCTCAACACTACCAGGAAAATCATTGCTACATTCTGATGAGACTTCCAGATATCTCTTAAATAAAAAAAGAACAAAACCCCCTAAAACAGAGCTGTAGATTAACTTCCTGTTAGTGCTGTGAATGTTTAAGAAAGGTCTTTATCTTTTGAAACAGAATGAAAAATGATGAGAAAGTTAATGTATATTATAGGTAGTTCCTTCTCAAATGAATTACATGTTAACCTCAAATTGTATCACATTTCAGAACATGTGACAAGTGTTACATAAAGATGTGTTGACGAAAGTATCATCTCATATTATGATAACAAGATCTGTAGAGGTTTAGCCTTGAGTCACTAAGAACACCTAGTCTTTGATTGTTCTGAAAACTGCACATTTTATAAACTGATGTCATTTGCAACACAGGTCAGATAGACTATGGAGGCCATGTTATATTTTGACTGCAACAAGTATGAATGTCTTGAAGCTATGCAAGTATGCTTTCCTTCATAATCTATTTTCCTACAGATGACAGGACAGAAAACATTGAAGTTGTTTTCCCAATCAGAAACTCTGAAACCAAAAAGCTCAGGAGAAGAATTGGTTCTTGCCTATGTATTCATCAAAAGAAAAGAGAGCAAAAAAAATGCTGATAGATTTGACCATTTAAATTATTTGAAAGCACTTGACCTGTATAGTATTTCCATATGTAATCTATTTCTGTTTGTTTACATCTTGAATAAGTCTCTTCAGCATTCCTTTCCTAATGGCTAAAATGAAGGAAGTTTGAAGATGACCTGCTGTAAGAAAAGAGCAAAACTGAAAGGGAGACCACAACTTGATTGTTCACTGAAGAAAAGTTACGGGCTGGCTTAGTATGTATTTCTTGTTTTTTCTTAGTCACCACAGTATCTCTAAAAATCATGCTGGTAGTTAATTTATAAACTACAGCCAAACTTCTGATCAAATGCTTTTCATGGAGTATCAGTATAGGAAAATCTGTTTATTTATTCAATTAATTTGCTGCCAAGTAACTCCAYTGCAGTAGAGATAATTTAAAAATAAACATATACCGTTTCGTGATTCAAAAATGTGAACAATAGCTCTAGGAATGAGCATTTTTTATACCTGAAATATTATCACAATTACTATTTGCAAAATAAGAGATCTTCTGTACTTGAATACTCACACTGAATATGGTTTGACAGACAGGAAAGGTTGCCATAGAACTGAAGCTAGAGAAATGCACTGAAGTAGGGGCGCCAACATTTGTTTTTCAGTTTCATAACTGGAAAAGCAAATTGCTAATCTGAGTAAAGCAAAGCAGGAACCTAACCCCATGGTCTCCTGATAGTGATTCTCATCACTGAGCTATTACAAGGTGACAGGAATTTCAGAGTGCAATACTTTTGTAAGGAACAGGTATTATTTAAGAGCATGAGTAGCTCCTAACTGAAAATAATTAAGGACAAAATTCCAGTGAAAAACTTTCCAGATATGTTTGTAAAGGTAGAACTCTTATTTGACTAATGTTGTGGGGCTGATTCGCAGGAATATAGTATACAACAGCATACTATGTCTAGTATGATCCTGTCTGAGGCTGTTAACAGATTACATTTGATTAGCAGTATTATTTATCTGAAATACTGTATTTAATCGTATCTACCTCTGGCCCTGGGAACAGTTCATAACACTTTTTGGTTTGTAGTGCTAATTTCCACCCTTGTCTGTCCCTCCAGTTTTCTAAAGGACCTAGTCTTGGATTACAGTTTTGTGTGAAAGTCAAAGTCTGGCTTTCTTTGCCTTCTGCACTTTTCAGCTTCATTTTTTATTCTAATTTTGACATAAATAGTTTCTCAGTACTTTTAGCTATGAATGTTATAATAAAATGCAACATTGTGAAGAAACTGGTTATTGTAACTCCCAYCTTTATAAATTCAGGGTGAAAGTCCCTTCATCAATCCTTGCTTCAATTCACATAGAGAAACCATAGTTTTCACATTAGTGGCTACSCTAATTAGAAGGTAGTAAGAACAAAGGAAATAAAACAGCACACAAAAGAAAAGAAAAAGGGTTCCTCTCAACTAGAGAGCTGAACACAATGTGAGAAAGACAGTGATTTCAGGATGCTGTTTCATAAAAAATAAATTGGAACCTAATAATAATAGTAGAAACCTACAATACCATCTGAAAAATGGCATAAACAATATTCTTTGCATTTTGCTTACCTTCCGATGCAAGTACTTCCATACTATATTTCCATGTTAGGAAACTATTTGTTAGCAACCTTATGCAGAGACACAACTAACACTGTGGGGTTAAATCTCGTATTAATATGTAATGTAGCACTGAATCTGTTTAATATGTCCAAATGTCAGTTTGGTATCTATTTTCCCCTTCATTTTTTTGGAAGCATAATTGGAAGGTACTAGAAAAAGATTTAAGGTTTTCCTTTCATAGTCTCTCAACTTTTTCCATTTTGCAAGTGCAAACATTCAATCTGAATTATTTAGATGACTGCCTGTGTTATAAATTAGAAATGCCAAAGCAAAGTAAGGTTATCACGCTGTGAATGTGACAGTGTTTAAATATCTAGCTGGATGTAAAATTTGGATGTCAGATCTTTCTCTACAGAAGGTAAGGGCTGTTATGAAAATGAATATTGCTTGCTGGAAACAATGGATATAACAGTTCTAATTTATTGTTCGCATATGCCTTGAAGCACCATGTAACTCTAACCTTCCTTATTGACTACAAATTTTGACTGATTTTACTACAAAATTCATATAGGCCTATGCACAAGCTCAACCAATTCCTGACTAGCCATGGGAAAGTACTGATTGATGAACAACTCCATTTTACTTTTATTTTAYTGTTTATCCCAGGTTCTCTTTCTCAGCAAAAATTTCCATCAGCCCAGGTTTCATGCCATTACTTTATGTTTTMTGTAGGCTGCCCTTGCACTATGCATTGCTCATTAAGTAGAGCAAGACTTCCGAATCTTATGTCAGAGAAGTGCCGTTGGTAGCAATGAGACCTCAGATAGTCCTATACTATATCCATCTACTACATTCCTAGAAAAAGGTCTCTGTTCTCCAAATATCTGTAGTCTCAGTTTTGTTCCAAAAGGACAAGTGGATTTTGCAATTGTTGTGAAGCATAAGACTCAGGAAATTAGATTTTTGGAAATTACTGTTACTGAATTCTCACTTCAGGAAAGATAAACCCACTTGAAATCTGGCCCTGCTGAACTCATTGACTTCAGAAGACCAGGGGTTTAACCTGTGTTTTAACAACTGACATTTCCCCATTAGCTTGTCTCTTTTCTCAGGCTGGTTCCTGAATAAAAATGTACTTTACCAGAATGCATACATTCCTTCCATGTAGGAGGAAAATGGAGATCCTTTTTGTATTGTACATTTGCATTTAAATTGCTGCTATGGAATACGGGGAACACATTACTATTTAACTTTTTCTCTTATTTAAAACTCATGCTATCAATATTCAGTTATTGTGCTTCCTTCACTATTAGCATGGCAGTACAGTGAGTTAATTAGTCATTTTAATAAAATGTGACTGTTCCCTAAAAGATAATTATTAAGCAGAAAATTGCAGCTTATCAACAAAATATTAGCTTTTCCTCCCAATTTTTTTTTTAAAATTGATTTGTCTTTATAAAATATTATTAGATGACTTTAATTTTCTCATGTTTTTCCTTTATTARTGCTAAAATTGGACCACCATAATTTTTCCAATCTACCCTTTATGGTTTATTAAGAATCTTTAACAGAAATAACATTTTTACTTATTAGACATACATGCTCATTGAATGCTGATGTGAGCATGTGGCTTCAGCTTTATGAAACCAACAGAACTTAGTTAAGTTACCGGTTCAATGCATGTATTAAGTGGACATTTTTCACCTTTCCAGTTTCCTGAAACAAATCTTACATTGGGCACTAGATCGAWCTTCGCTTTCTGATTAAAATTGTCTAAAATTAGGAAGGATCAGCACTTTAATAATGTAAATTGAAATTCCCATTAAATATTGCTGAGTGTTTTCCTTTCTCATCAGTTATGTTTACACAGTTCTTTATGTGTGTATTTTTTAAAAGTGAGGTAGGGGAAAAAAAAACGTTGACAATACATTAAGACTAAGCAGAATGGTCGTTGTAGCCATATCCATTTGTCCACRATTTTTTCTATCATTAACCTTGCACTTAGGTTAAGAACTGCATATTAACTAAGATTAGTTAATGTCAATTTTATGCTTCTGTAAAGCTAGAAATCATTACCAAATAATAAAATGTACATTCTGTTGTACACAGCCAACTCCTTTCTTCTCTATATTCCTTAGTTTCTGCTCTATTTAGAGTCTGGGTGGGGAAGAGAAGGAGTAAGCTAAAATATAAACCAGAGATAGTAATTATATCAAGTACCTGCCCTTGCCTTCTTACTTTGATTTTAAGAAAGAAGTTTTAGAATTTTAATACCATAATTTTAATAATATTCCTCTCTTTTTTTCCTTTTTTTCCCCTTCTTTTTTTCATTATTTTCTGTGTTCTACATTTTCAACAAGGACATACATATCCACTTGCTGACAAGCAATGGTACAAACAAAACACAAGAACGTTTTGCTATAGAAAGCAAACTAACATATAAAATGCAAAATGTTGCCAGTTCAGTTGGATTTAGGAAGTGGTTATATTTGCCAAACAGGTTTGYCATAAAGCTAGACTCATAAAGTCTTGCATCCCTAATGTCATTGATAATGAGGTCACAGTGACAGAAGAAAACTCAGACTACAATAGAGAAGTTATACAGTGTTCTGCCTTGCATATTTTGCGATAATAGCAAGGGATTCAACACCATTAAAACACAATTTGCTATTGTTTTAAAGACGTTTAAAAAATGTGATGAAATAAAATGACTTTGAATGGGTAAAATGTGGCTCATTCCTCTCTACCATGTAAATATCAAACTTGGCTATTGGCCATGTGCCCCAGGATTAGTACAGATTCTCCCAGCATACATGTGATTTTTGTAACAATATAAATGAGATGCACATGTTAAACTGTCCTTATTTTACTTCTTTACTTCCTCAAGAGAAAAAATAGGTCTACCTAATGCATCAGTAGCTTAAATGTAATCTTATATACCTAGCAACAGGTTGTCATAATGAAAAAATTTACTAAATTTTACTGATACTACAATAAATTCTAAGATTACAGAAGGCTTTTTTGCCTTTATTTTTTTGCTTTATTTTGCTTTGCGTTTGATTTTTTTTTGCTTTATTGCCATCTAAATTTTACAGCACTTTTCTTATGAAAATTATTATWAAATGCTAAAGCAGTAATGAAAAATAGTCTTTCCTGAGATATATTTTTTTTAAAAAAATGATATTATATTATGTCTTAGTAAGTCTAAACAAAGAAACTTGCTAATTTGCTTAGCAGCAAATATTAAGAAATTTTAGAAACCATTCACAAAGTGAAAGGAAGAAATTTTTACAGATAATGCTTCATGGCCGCGTGAGAAGAACAGATGGTAGGTGCATACAGATGCTGCTGAAGGCAGATGACTACTACTCAGTTTCAGGTCTTGAAGTAAACAATAGTCTAATTACTGGCAATGGATTGTCATTGTAATGAGAGTAACCAGTAAAATAAAACTGAAGCATCATAATTTTCAGGAGCAGATGCATGCTCTAATCAAACTAAACAATACTAATTATTATATGTAAATTCTGATAGTGTCAAGATACGACAAAGTATAAACTGAATTGGTAGGATAGAGCTACAAGAAAGATTTCCTCCCCTTGACAAGCAGACAGCCAAAGATGCCATATGCTATAAAAAGGACACAAAAATGCATACTTCAAAAAAGACCCACACAAAGTATGACTATAATATAGTCATAATCTAACAGTTGTGATTACATATAAAGAGAAATACAGACTGAGAACAGAAATATAAATATCTGCTGGGAAAGAAGAGTAGAAAATTAAATGAATAGCATTACGGGGTAATATATAAGATCACATAATTCTAGTGCTCTGTTACTTCACAAATAAATCACAAAGGCTAACAGAGATATTTTACACACAATATTTACTGAAAATACAACCATATTTGAAGTTTTTCCYCTCCTTTTTTTTTACGTTTCCTTTGACAGCTAAAACTCTAGATAAAAATATTAGTCCAATATTGACATGCAAATTGTCTTCTAGCTCACTAAGTTTATACAGGCTTAGTGCCCATTGTTTCTCTTGAAATTTAAATTAATTGAATAGCCAATAATTTGCATTATTATTATTATTAAAAAAAAGAAACAAACAAACCCAAAACCTCCTTCCATGCTCGTGGAAGTGTTATAAGAAAAATGGACAGGAGAAGGACATTTTTTTGTCTATGCTTGTTGCTTTGAATGTTTCTTCTGTTGTATTTTCTCCTCTAGTTTGCCACACTTTGACTGACAGGAGYGATTGGTATAAAAATGTAGCTAAGTATTACATCAATCTGCTATCAATGTTCAATTCCCATTTCAAAAATATCCATACTTCTGAAAAATGAGTACTATGTCATTCAGCCCTTCATTTTAGACATCTCAGTAATAGCTCCTCATATTGGTTTTGAATTACAGTCTTTAATGAAGGGCAACTCCATTAAAGTGGAATGGTAAATGTGTTTACCTATGAAATTCATTTAATTATTTTGCAGATGGAACATTTAGTCTTGGACTACAGAGAAAAATGATAGAGTAAGCATCCATGRTTTGGACAGCTGCAGAAATGATGTCTGTTTATTTTGACTGCAAAGTAATTGTTTTGTTCAGGACACAAACTCCRGGATGCTTTTTTTTTTGCCCCTTAAGAGACAAATTCACTTTGGCACATACCAGGAATCTATATTGACCATAGAAAAGTCTATACAATGAAATTGTGTATCTAGCCTCTTGTTCCAGCTCTAGTCCAGACACATATCCATCTTGCCCTTTCTCTCAATGCTAGAGACAGCTATCTTCCTTCCTCACTGTAACAGAAACATTATTAGCCCTAATCCTATTATATGGTACCAGGTATCAGTTTTTAAGTTTCAGAATTTCTTATAAAAAAAAGGAACATATATTTTACTCTCACATATTGTGGAAATAATGGAGTCACGTCTTTCCCTTTGTCAAAGATTTTCCTTCATCTTTTGTAGCACTGGACTTTGAAGCCCGACTATGAATCATGCTTTCAGTATTTTTAATGAAAAACAGTTGTCATAATCAATATCAGTGAGAAAAAAATTTATCAAAATTATTTATATAAAAGTTAAGTGATCTTGAATAAATAAAACATAACATTAAATGAAGAAATAAGTAGATGGAAAACTACAGAAAACAGGAAAATAAAATAMCTTAGTTCAAGATTACAACTGACAAGGTTTAAGGAAGCTCCTAGTCTAAGATAAAAATGAGTTGCTTTGACTGCAGCAATGGTATTATGCTTGCTTAAACTAGATATGAATTTAGCCATTCCTTTTACTCTCTTCCAATCTTTCAGAATCCTCTTAAAATCTTAGCTTTGTTTTACTACCATAGAGCTATTGCAAATACATAGATAGCTGGTATCTCAGAAGCAAACTGTGCTTGTTCCCTCAGACAATATTTTACCCATCATTTGTTCATCAGTTAGCTTCCTCTCAGAAGCTTACCACATATTGTGTTTAGGACGGGGACTGTTGTTGAACGCACATATGTAAAGTTCCAACAAAACAGGTTGCCTGGAGTCTCTGTTGCTGGAAACATTCAAAGCATTGACTGGGTAAGGCTCTGAGCAACCACATTTATCCTTGAAGTCAACTCTACTTTGAGCATAGGGTTGGACAAGATATCCTCCTTTTCTTAGGTAATTTCCAACCTAAATTATTATGTGATTCCAAAATGCGACTGAAACTTACGCCTAGAATATTTATGTCTGACTAAAACACAAAACTTTTTATTTTTCAATTTTTCCTTCTGCTGAAAAAGTAATGATTGTTAAGCACTTTGAAATGCTTGGAAAACATAGCATCTTGATTGATTTTTATCACCAAAYATTTTAATTAGAAATAAGACATGATGCTAGATTCTACAACAGAGAATCTGAGGTACATTTAGGTACATATTGACTATTTTCCAGTGTGTTATTAAGCATAATAAGTTCACATAGTTTACATTTAATAGTCTGATTTGAAGAAATATACTGGTTTGATAATAAAAAAGAAGAAATGTGGATGTTTAATCAGTTGCAGCTGAGTTACTGCTAAAGACTTTAGCTTAAGTATGATGTTGTTTGTAGATTGAGCATCAAAAACTGTCAGATTGGAGACAAGATTTGTATCAGTTGCAATTAATTTGGTTTGAAAAATCCTAAAAATATAATTTCATTATCTAAAATATACATGAATTCCAGAAATTCAATTATCTTCCTTATTAATTTCTGAAGGAGAGAGGATTGAAATTTCTAAAGACACAAAGCATGAATACGAATTTGTTTAAGTAACAGCTATAACTTACTAAGTATAATCAGATCTTCTGTTGTACAAACTGAAAATCTCTTATTTTATGTTTCTAATTGTATGCTATACATTTTACAGTATCTTTACTTCGTATTAAGGAAAAATGGCAACATAAATAGAATTTAAATGGAAAAGAAAAAAGTGTGATATACAATTTAAAGTATAAAGGCAATATTCTTTCAGCATGCTATAAAAATATAGTCTTTCTCTTTTTCTTCCCACCCCCCTCCTAAACTAATCTAGAGTCATTATTTAATTCTTAGTCTCTTCTCCTGAATATTCTGAACTAAATTTACTTTTATGCAACAGTTGATTGATTGGTCTTTTGAGAATTGTGTTCACGAAGTTTCCTTCTTTAAATAGACTTATTTTTTTATGTTTACCAAGAAGTCTTGTAGACTTCGATCATTTCTGAGAGTAAAACAAAGAGTAAACACAATGTACTTCAACTTCTACTGCAGAGATAAGAACTCCCTTTCCCAGAATTCTTGGAGAATGAGAGAGCATTGAAATCTTCTTATGACTACAGCCTGAAATACTCATTATGCCTTCTTTTCCCTAAGCAGCAATTTCAGTCCAATAAGGAAGGAGACTGAGGAAGGAAAAAACCCAAAGAAACAAAAAAGCCAAATTGTCTCTGCACGTTTACTAAAAAAAACACCAAAAGTATAAAGAAACACTGATGACTCATCTTGATCAGTGGATGAGTAAGTGAAAGGGACTACTTGCATAAAAAGATGTCATCCAATAAGTAGGAATTGACAATTTATTCTCAGAGGAGCAACATATACAGCATATGGCAGTGTCACATTTAAATAATCCCTTTTAGAATAGAATTGCATTTAATATTCCTTATTTATCCATATAATGGCAGCAGTAATACAATTTTCTCAAAATTTCTCTGCTACCATTTCTCCGCTACCATTTCTCCATATGTCATATCTTCTGATAAGAGCACTACCCCTAGGCTCCTTGGTGCGACTACTAAAATAAAATAAAATAAAATAAAATAAACCAAAATAAAATAAACAAGTCCAATTACTGATTCTACCTGTTTTACATTACAATGCAAACAGATTATCTGGTGTTATCTGTACTACAATAGAGACCCTTTTGGTGCCTTCCATAAATATACAGGCAAAAAAATTCTAGTGCAAAATATTAATAGACAAATGAAATGAAGGAAGGAATCAGAGTTCTGGTTTTTGACTAACTATGAAAAGATGGGAATGGACACATTCTTGGATAATGATGCTGGTTTCTGGAGGGAGTGACAKGCAGGAAGGAAGCAAGCTAGAGCAAAGCCAAGGGAAAAGACTGAGAATAAATAAATTTGTATTATCAGTGCCTTCATGTACCAGCCCAGCCTTGAACCYGGATCCTACAAAGGGCTTTTTGATTTGGTTCCAGGCCCCACATAATGGCTGGAAGTGGTTTGGGTCTAATTAATTGACTATAAAAGCCTCTAGAATTTGGTGTGTTTAGAAGTGATGAATTAGGCTCTTCAGAAAAAGAAAATATCAATAACCAATACTATTTTATGTAATAACAGCAAAATACAGAAGTTCTGGCAAAGAGAA
The DNA here is from genome assembly GCA_030449065.1 of Oceanodroma leucorhoa. Classification (NCBI taxonomy): domain Eukaryota; kingdom Metazoa; phylum Chordata; class Aves; order Procellariiformes; genus Oceanodroma; species Oceanodroma leucorhoa. The sequence goes on along the minus strand of JASVER010000023.1, from coordinate 10,224,949 downwards.
ACACAATTAAGATTTCTATTATGGTAGATAAACCTTAGATCTACAGGTCCACACTGCCAAAATTTGAACTTGCAGAGTCATAAAGCAGTGTATTGGAATAGAGAAGGTTCTCAAAGCACTTGCAACCACTTTATCTTCACAATAGACACAAACAGCAAAAGTAATTTATCAGTGAACTAACAAATTGATGTGTTAGAGCAATGAGACTRAAATCAATTTCTTGGAAACACTGTTTCCTAGCACAAAGAAAAGAAGAAAACATGGATAATCAAGCTGTACTGTACGGAACAAATATCGAACTTGGAAATCTTAAACACAAAAGTAAGAGAAGTATGAACTTACAGCAGTTTASATATATTATGTTTGAATTGTTATACCATAAAGTGCAAAGCAACATTGGTTTTATATGCAATGAGCAGATTTACATGAAACTAATGATCTACAAAAATTGAGGTTGGAAAGCTAGGACAGTGTGAACTACAGCTGAGTCTTGGCAACTAAAACCACAGTATTTAATGCTTTATGAGGGATGTGATAAAAAACAAAAAATCAACCAAACAAACGTAATAATCCTAAAGCTAAAAATMACCGTTAGAAAGGGGGAAGAAAAAAAACATTAATGCCTTAAACAAGATAATGTGTTAAATGCACAATGTGAAGAAATAGCAATGGTTACTGAGGTCTAAACATTTCTTCATCCTAAGGACTTAAACTGGAATGCAAAACACCCTAAAATATACTGAAAACACTATATAACTCAATATYATCCTTTTATGTCAAACAGGGTATCACTAAAAGGAACCATTATTAGGGGTATGGAATACACATGAATAACCATTATTTGGGCAAGGCTATTAAACAGGAAAGTGTCATAATGCATGGAGTCATCAGAACAAATTAGAGTAACTCCTTGCAAATGTGAATTTCAATTCTGAAAWTTTTTTTATAACCAGGACTTTTTTTCCTTGTCATTTATAATTCAAAAGAGCAGACCATAATACACTGATGGATTTAGACCTCTTACCTTGAGCAGGAGATGATTCCTTGGTAGCAATTCGTTACCCTTAAAGGTTTGGAAAATATATGCTGCTTTTAGGAAGGCCTGGAAAGTCAGCTGTTGCATACATTACATACAGACGAATTATTTCGGAGGTTAGAACTCAAGCTGTGAAATACCTAGATTTAATTCCTTCTCTGTCTAAATGGATTTGAACCCACATTTTCCACTTAATGGAACTTTAAGTTACAAAGTAAATGTCTAAGTAAAGTAAAATCGATGGACTATGTGTCAGAATAGTTTGATTCTGTAATGAATAAATTAAAATCCAGGGCAAGAGTAAACAGGAACTTCATGGCTAATGCTATTCATTTAAGAGGACACATTCTTTGATTCTATCTTTCATGAGAAGGACTGTCTTACTATTTTACATAAAACTACTATTTGACTTTAATTCAAACAAACAGAAATGGGTAAGGAACTTCAAGTCTGACCTCTCTTTTCCCAAAATCTATTTTTGAAAAGATTTTTTCTTACTAATAAACTCGAATATATCTGGTAAACCAAATGCTTCAGTTAGTTTGATGCAAATTAGAGTGAAGCACCTACAGTAATAAACTTTTCTCATCMAAATGCCTGTGACAGGAAAATTAGGAATGAAACTATAGACTATGCTAAAAATTAAAAGTTAAAAAATTAGCTTTATTAATGGATGAGGAAAAAAGTCCCTTGGGATAAGGTATTAACAAATGGCTTCACTGGCTGGGACAGAATACAGATGTTATGTATATACACTTTACATTTCTCCATGAACTTACAGGGTAATTATGCTTTTATTTTCTTACACAGAATTATTCAGGTATTCGGTGAGAAGTTTTCTTAAGAACAGAAAAAAGTAAACCGTTCATATGTTCCTACTTTTGATCAGAAATATTTCAGTGGGAGTATTACTGTCCATATACTTTTAAAAAGTGTATTTGTCAGAAACTGTTTCTAGTTGGTAACCATTAACTTTTTTTTCRTATGTCCTATACGTCACTATACCATTAATATTCACATTTCAACAATTATAGGAAAAGAATGTGCATCTGTAGACATGGGACAAACATCATCTTTGACTAGATCAGTACATTTGTATTTATGTTAGACAGCATAGACAAGTGATGCCTCTGGTTTTCTTTATTGTTTTTGATAGATGTGAGAATATTGGCATTCAGTTCAACATTACAAATGCAACTTCTTATTATCAGTTAGACAAGTGCTAGTTAGTAACTGTTTGTTAGTTTCAAACTGGAGCCAGCTAGTATTCAGCTAGAGATAGTTAGTAACGTGAAAGTGACTCTTCACAAAAAAAAAAAAAAAAAAATCATCTCTAGTAGCTAGATTCAACCCTCCTTAAGTTGAACACTACTGTCTTCTGGGAAACATATGTTTCCTGCAAATTATGATTAAAAAATAATGTATGTATTTCTAATTAAAATAATCTTCAACTTTTGTTATCAAACATTCACATTATTACTTTTATTTGCTTTAAGCTGTCATTTGCTGTCATTTACAAGCACCACATTGGTTATTTCCTTTTATAACCTATATGTTCTATTTACARGATATACATGAACCTTCAGTTTTTCACTAAATTTCACAAATTTAATTTTAAATCTTAAATCTTAAATCTTAAAAAAAAAAAAAAGTCATATGTAAATTTACTTTTTTCAAGCTGGAACACCTCTGTTAATCTTCATAACTCATTAGAAGTATGCTGCATTTCCAAAGCTGCTAAATGCTTTTTTGATCAATTGGAAAGAAGAGACAACATTTATAGGATCAGAAACAATAAATAATTCCAAGTGTAGAACAACAGTGACTATAAATTAAAAAATTATTGAAACAATTCAGCTTGATCATTGTGTTGCTGTGTAGTTCATGGAAACATAACAGAAAGTCTMAACCCCTGAGGTTCTGAAATGTTTTTTCTCCATACAATTAAAAAAAAAAATATGTAAACACTTTGATACATAAAGGATAATGAAATAATGAAAGGAATTAAAAAAGGCACTCATTAAACATATTAGGGAACATGAAACGTTCTTATTATCAGACTGAGTAATGATAATGTAAACCCTGCCTCACTGCAGCAATGATTTCAAATAATTTTGTTATATTTTAGAAAAAGCAATTAGATTTAATGTACAGCCTGATTATTCATTCATGAGGCTTGATTAAATCTGATTTTTGTATTAATTCCTTTGTGACACAAAGAACCTAGCCAGTAGACCATGCAGTTTTTCCTTATGCACTCTTCCCAGACAATTCATGCAATAAAGCTGGAAAAAAGTTTATTAAAAAAAAAAAATCCAAACAAATAGAAAACCCAACCCCTAACACAATTACAAAATGATAGAAAGAGAAGTTTCTTCCTTGCTGAGATTTCTGCTATTTGGGTTTCAAAGCCTCTGTTAGTCATAAATCTTTGTCTGCAGGCAGAGGTTTGTAACAAATACTAAACAGAAGCCCCATGCACACATCTAAATCTATGCTCATGTACTAAACACAACCATACACTTTGAAGATCAAAYATATTCAGTTAAAATTTCCTTTATTTTATACCAGCATTAAAGACAACTTTGAAAGACAAACTATTCAATATTCTGTCCTTGCATTAAATAATCAACATCCACAGACTCGTAACAGCCTACTGAATGCATAGAGAAACTTGTTTGATTCATTTTCAGCATCTTTTGTTTCTTATTATTCTAATCCATTTCTTCGTTACCTGATTTTTCATTAGAGGTCTTACAGTGTCTATGATTTTCCATTGTAATAACACCAACGCACAGCAGCATATCCCCATTTTTTCACCAGAACTTCAATTGCAATTGGACATCAGCTCTAGATTGCTAAAGACAATGTATTATAAAACTTACACTAAATTTAAAAAATTTTGTCTGTTAGGATAAGCCAAATTACATTTGCTTAAAAATTTCTTTCTTAAAACTTATTTGAGAGTAAGATTCAGAATGAATACAAATGTTAAAGGAAACAGAAAGACCATAGCTCTCAAATATTCCAATACATAGTACTATTCTCAGGTAGTACAGGTTATTATGCTTATTGAAATGCTGTAGTGTATATTTGAAGCTTAGCTGTTTTTTCCTTGGTTTCAAATGCTACATAAATGTTACACAAGGAGACACTATTTTGCATAATGGGAAGAATGAGATAGTCAGAAATAACTGGATAAATCATTAATTTRAAATAAAACCTTTTTTTTCACTGAGCCATTTCATATTTTCATAGAGAAATTTGGCATAATTTCATTTTCAACTATCAAAAGAGTTATTTTGGCAGTTTCTATCAAAATTATTTCAGATTTTATAAAAAATTATTTAAAAGCAAGTTCTTACATAAAAGGATTATGCATACAGGCTAACATACAAACACCTCCCTTCTTATCCTGCCCCACTCCAAATAGTCTGGAAACTGCAAAAGTTTGTCATACATACTAAGTGACTTCTACAAAAAAAAGAAACTTCAAGTAATCATGTCTTGATTTTCTCTTCTAAAACCTTCTGTCTGTGAAAATATAAATACTATTTCTGAAGTGTGGCTCCACCTCACAACTACTACCTTCATAGGAATTTGAGAAAAGAATTCACCACATTTATTACACATAAGTGAATGTGAAACAYGGCAAGTTGAACCATTTTTGTATGGTTCACCTTAAAATTTTACATAGTTCAAACAGTTGTGTGGTCAGGATTTCAAAAGTCAAACCCAAACTGTACAAAGATACAGGAGTAACAATCTACTGAGAGAGTAAAGAGTACATCAAATGCGAACAGTAAATTATACTGAAGTTCAGAGTTATCTCGCAGTTGAAGCAGCGTACTAGCCAGTGCTCACAGGTGCATTTCATGGACTCTGACACTGAGCTCAAGGAAGAGAACTATTTTAGTACACACGTAAAAACATATAAATGGTTGGCTATTAAAAAATAGGCTAGCTGGCAGAACAGTGCCCTAATGAAAAAATGGGATTAAAAGTGTTTCTGGATGATTTATTGTCAGCATACTTTCTAAAATGAGATTAAATACCTGGAAAGATACACAGCCTACTCCCTGACCTTGCTGAGATATGTCATATGAACAGCAGAACCACAAAGCACATTCTCAAAGGAAACAAATAACATATTTATGATTTACTTGACTTCATTTACTAGAAAAATGGTTAGCTGGTGTTACTGTCCTATCCTGTGAATAAAAGTAATTGGAAAAGTTAGTAAGACCATAATGTACTGAGAATTATTGATAAATGTAATCCATAGCTCAGTTAGTATTGCAAAGAAKGCTTTTACATTAAGTCAGTGAAAAGTAAACCTAAACTTTGAACACATTTATTTCTTCATTTTTTTAATCAAGTGAGCAGAGTTATAACAAAGAAAGAACACACAGAAAACTTATCCATACAGAGAAACTGAGCCACTATGCGATTCTCAAATATCACCTAGCCAGCCTATCCTTCCTAGACTCATTGTAAATTTGGTGTCACAATACAGTAATATTCTTGAATTTTGTTTTATACATGTATTAGTAATTTAACTATGATTAGAATTTATGTTTTAGTGCAAGGCTGGGATTCTTTCTTACAGCTAAGTTACAACTAGTTACAGATAAATACAACTAAAACTGAAATGAGCCACTGAAAATATTTTTGTGTTTTGGTATCAAATGTAGCCAGATTAGATTGTGTCAAGATGTTGAAATTAAGATATTAACATAAATTAAACTTAGGACATATTGCTAAGAGTATCATCTCTGACTGCCCAGAAAACTGTATATATAAGAATTTAACTATTGTGTTCTAATACTGTGACCACCAAGGATTAGAACTATAGCAAGATTTGCACAAAATACTTACAATTTTATTACTGGTGTGTGTGTGTGTGTGTTGGTTTTTTAGGGGGTATTTTTAACTGATTTTTCTACTTTACATTTAAATATCAAAGTTCTACTTTACATGAAACACCAAAGTTCAAAAGTCAACACCTTTCTTTATGCTTAATGCTACTTCTCCAAAACAATACCTAAGCAGCTTCCTTCTCAGAGTACAGTGTCAGCGCACATTGTTACCACCAGCTGACTATGAGCAGAAGGGTACAGTACACTACAGACATTCCAGACACAGATTCTCATTTCCAGCATGTCTAAACAAGTGCAGAGTAAAATATGTGGATAYGTTTGTTGGCATTTGGTTCCCAGATGATTGAGCTGGAGCTCACAAAAATCAGCAAAAACTTTGACTTGATGGAGCTTGTTTTTATGCATTTGTTTTATGCACTGGCACAGTTATTCAAATACTGATATCTGGATGTAGTATTGTGGTAACCTGAGAAGACAGCAATTTTCCTTTTACATTATCTAACTTCCACCAAAGTCAAAATTTCATTAAGAAATTCCCATGATATCAAAGGACATCTGATAACTTCTTGTCTGTCTTAAACACAAAAACAACAACAAAATACCACGAAGAAACTGAGACTGAAAGAGAGAATAAGGGGTTACTATCCACTTGCTGCCAAAACACCATCAGTACAGAAGTAGAGGAACAAGCAAGCTACTACACAAAACAGAAAGAGGCATTAACAATCTTCTTTCTTACCTGGAATGAAAATTTGCATTTGGAAAAAATAAAAGAAGAAAGCAAAAAGAAAAGAAAGAGAGGAAAAGAGGTGGGGAGAAGAGGAGAGAGAAAGAAAGAGGCTGAGAAAGTGGTTGGTTGCAATATCTTTTTTCATCCCCAAGTTCACAAATAAGAAATTCAGATTTGGAGTGGCTTCCAACAATAAAATGTAGAGAATTTCTGAGAGAAACTTCATGCTAAATATTTTAGAAGCTGAGAAGCTTAATTTTTACAGCATTGACTCAGGAAAGCTATTTTATCTTAAACACTTCATATAACTGTAATTATCACAACCTCAGTGATTTTTAAGTCTCAGTAATATTTATACCCTGAAGTGCTAAAATTACAGCTGAATTTAAATCCCAGCTGTTCTAGATGTTATAGATGTTATAGAAGAATATAATAAGGAGTATTTCATAGTCTAAAAAGACAAGAAACTAAAATGAAGAGACAAAGGGAGGATGCAGAAGGGAGAAGAATAGGCCYAGAGAAGAAGTGATTGATCCAAGTTCTACTGCAGAGTCACTGGCAGAGAACAACGTGTCCCAAATTCTATTATAATCAGTTGACTGGTAACCCAGAGCAGTAGCATTCATGTCACCAAGCTGAAATGGTGCTTTCATCATATAATGAATATTTCTTATCCAGTAGACATATATAATTACACATAATGAGAAATTGGAAGAATATTATATTGAGTAATACTCATTTCATATACAAACCCGTTTCTTTTTCTCTTTGACATCACTATGCTTTAGCTGAATCTTTCAAAGTCATATAGCTTGAAAGTAGCTGAGAACTGCCTTTGCCTAAAAGTCACAGCAGCTCTAAGGGAGGCTTTTTAGTTTTATGTAGATTTTATGAGCTCAGATACTCTTCAGTACCATCCCCAATAAAAAGATGACACCTTTTTGATATCAAAGGCCAAATTCATCACAGGTATGCTGATTTGCATCTTTACTGGGAAGCTGAAGTCTGTTTTTCTAGGTAACACTACAAAGTGTTACCAATCTTAAAATACTGGCAGAAATTAAATTAAAAGGAGGTAATTACCACAGCCAACATCCTGACTGTCTAAAGGCTAAACTATGAACACCTTGTGTCAACAAAAGGTTACTTCAATCAAAAGTGAAATGTAAAGTTCCTCTAAATGAAATCAGTGGATGAAGACATTTACTCAGGTCTTTAAACTTAGTCTAGTTAAGGGCAACGTGCAAGAGTAAGGAAAAATTTGCACATCAACTTTGTCCCTTACAATCCRGTTCCTTGAAATGAAGCTATTATACTACTAAATCCAGTGGGCATTAAAAGCCAYCTTTTTGAAAATATTATTTAATTTGTTTTAACTATAAAACAAAAAATTTAAAAAAGATCAGCCAAAAGTTTGAAAGATCTCTGAATTAACCTACATTTCTAAAACAATTTTAATTTGTATTAAAAATGAATGACTATTCATACTCCTAAYCTAAATCACATCTGTGTTTCTTATACACTGTAAATCGTTTTTATGGTATTAGGTAATAGCTGAAATCTATTATCCAAAGATGAAAAAAGAAATATGTTGTCATGGAATGGTCTTCAGGAGGCTTGAAGATTCTCCTTCTGAATTACGTGATGGTAGTGCAATTGGCTACCCTTAAGACTCAGAGAGAAACAAATTCAAGATGATATTCTCTTTTAATGAAGAACACTGCTTCATATTTATTTAAGCAACCTGATTCCTTCTTGACATACTATCATCTCCTCACTATTAACTCAATTTAATATGCTTAATAGCTTTTAGTTGACTGCATGGCAACAACAGGACATTTTCAGCAGAAAAACTGGAAAATATCTTAGACTGGTTGGTAGTGTAGGAATATATTTAAAAATTCAAAATCACTGAGTTTATAGGAAGCTGCAGATAAGTGTTAAACACAGTGCTTAACTATAATAATTCTATCTGTGAGCATAATGCAACATAACTAATATCCGACAAATCTTATGAAAAAAATTATTCTTAATGAAAAAAATAATTCCTTATGTTAAAAAGATACTCAATTCTGCAGGAATGGTATATTGTGAAGCTGTGTACAAAGACTAAGGTAGTCATAGCCATAAAAATCTGTATGTACCTTAATAGCTACATAATGTTCTGTGACAATTAATCCTGTAAATTTAATTATTGTCTATTGGGACTTCATAACTCTATCTTATGTAACTTACATTGACAGTAATATTTATTCTCTGATTCTGGCTATTCTATTGAAACTCARTAACATCACACAAAAAATTGCATCTTGCGTGCTAAAGAATCAGTATTGAATAAAAGCAAAAATTCTCAAGAGTTYGAAAAAGCAGTCTGTGACATTTGTTTTTTCAGTGCTTAAATAAAAATRCCAACACATTATAATGTGTAATATTTAAATTTATTCCTTTTCTTGAAATGGCGAATTTCTCTTCTATGATCACATTTTTTCATGTAAGACCATTATTAGGCTATACAGTGACTGATTTCTTTATGAGTGTTAATCAGTAGAAGAAAAGAACTATAAAGAAATAAGCCTCTTTTTTTCATTTAGATATACCTAGGGTATTTCACCTACGTGTATTTGCTCTGGTAAAAAGAGTATTGTACTATTGCACACGTTTCTTTAATATTGTTCCATAGTTACACATAGCACTGCAAAAGAAAATAAACAGTAATATACAGATAAATTGTTTGGAAAAAGATGTTTTTACATTCAGGGTAACCATGGATACAGAAAACAGCTGGTCATTAAAAGCTCATGGAACTGAACAACTCCAGCAGTAGCCCAAATTTTTATTGCAACCCTGCATTTTCAAACATAATCCCATCTGCTGACATGGATATAGAGGTCTCCTACATGGTTTGGAGCTTTTCCAATACCTGCAGATTCTGTCAGAAATACACTCAGACCCACAAAGATGTCTGCCAATTTTAGTATATGAATTAACACTTTCTTGGTTTATTAAATCTATAAGCCTTCAACTATYCTAAGAATGTAAGACCACAAAAGCAACAAGAATATTGCATTTAAGAGAGGTTACCTGTTTACTTGTGGGAACCAGTTTCTGTAGCATGGCTGGCAGCATTGACATTAAAAAGCCTTACATTGCCAGCTGCTCTGCTGTTTAGTAAAGTAGGGGCAAATAATCATAGAATCATAGAATCATAGAATAATTTGGGTTGGAAGGGACCTTTAAAGGTCATGTAGTCCAACCCCCAAGCCACAGGCAGGGACATCTTCAACTAGATCAGGTTTCTCAGAGCCCCATCCAACCTGACCTTGAATGTTTCCAGGGATGGGGCATCTACACTTCTCTGGGCAACCTGTTCCAGTCTTTCACCACCTCATTGTAACAAATTTCTTCCTTATATCTAGTCTAAATCCACCCTCTTTTTGTTTAAAACCATTCCCCTTTGTTCTGTCACAACAGGCCCTGCTAAAAAGTTTGTCCCCATCTTTCTTGTAAGCCCCCTTTAAGTACTGAAAGGCTGCAATAAGGTCTCCCCAAAGCCACCTCTTCTATAACCCCAACTCTCTCAGCCTTTCTTCATAGGAGAGGCGTTCCATCCCCCTGATCATTTTTGTGGCCCTCCTCTGGACCTGCTCCAACAGGTCCATGTCWTTCTTGTGCTGAGGGCTCCAGAGCTGGAYGCAGTRCTCCWGGTGGGGTCTCACCAGAGCAGAGTAGAGGGGCAGAATCACCTCCCTCCACCTGCTGGCCACRCTGCTTTCGATGCAGCCCAGGATACAGTTGGCCGCCTGGGCTGTGAGCGCACATTGTCAGCTCATGTCCAGCTTTTCACCCGCCAGTACCCCCAAGTCCTTCTCAGCAGGGCTGCCCTCAATCCCTTCATCCCCCAGCCTGTATTGATACTGGGAGTTGCCCTGACCCAGGTGCAGGACCTTGCACTTGGCCTTTTTGAACCTCGTGAGGTTCACACGGGCCCACTTCTCGAGCTTGTCCAGGTCCCTCTGGATGGCATCCCATCCCTCAGGCGTGTCAACCGCACCACTCAGCTTGGTGTCGTCTGCAAACCTGCTGAGGGTGCACTCAATCCCACTGTCCATGTCATTGATGAAGATATTAAACAGTACTGGTCCCAATACAGACCCCTGTGGAACACCACTCATCACCGATCTCCATCTGGACATTGAGCCATTGACCACTACCCTCTGGATGTGACCAGCCAACCAATTCCTCACCCACCAGACAGTCCACCCATCAAATCCATCTCTCTCCAGTTTAGAGAGAAGGATATTGTGGRGGACTGTGTCAAAGGCCTTAATAACTAGAAGGATATTTACAAACAGAGTAAACGTTAAGTATTTTTTATTTAACACATTGTTAATTATCTCCTTAACAAAGGAGCTTTCATTCAGAAGGATTAATCTTTAGGAGATGTATAGTGTTCAGACTTTGCTAAACCTGCAAAGTATATAAACATGCTATTAAAAAGAAAAGAGTAGCTGTTAATGTTGTGTCACAAATACATTTGTACTATCATCACACAGTGCTATTTCCCTGACCTTTCATTGCCTGCTGTCCTCTGCCAAAAACATGCTGTCATGCTTATTAGGATGATCTAGCATTATAAGGTGAATACTTGGACTTCATAGAGGTCATCCACAAAAAAAAAAAAAAAAAAAAAAAAAAAAGTGTTACTTAAGAATAAGGCAGTTGACCATTGCATTGTATCCAATAGACTGAAGTTAATTCTGAGTGTGATAACACAAGGGACACCAAATTTTTGAGTACATTGAAAGGTATTCGATGTGGCCAAACCATGTTTATGCAATGAAAGTATGCTACGATAAACTCAGTATAGTGACTGGGTGTATTTCTGGACAATGCAGGAGAGCCTGCTCATTCTTAGGGTCAGCTATAACCTGTAGGAGAAACATGTTTGTCTAGATCGATGTTTATTCTTACATGAAGCTAAGTTTGCATGAAACTAAGTTAAGTTTCCTCGAGAGTTTTTTTGAAGAGTTTTTTTGACATTTCTTCATCAGAAGAATGTTATTCCAGAACATTTTCATTCTAATTAACTTCCTGGAAAATAGAACGTGCTTTTATTACTATACAGAAGCATAGCTTTAGTATTGTTTATTATTATATTATATTAACCTATATAAGAATCGGCACTCCTCATTCAGCCTAAGACCTCTTTGAGGTTGTACTCTTATATTGAGAATCAAACCAATTATTAACTGGGTTATCACAAAGGGATATATTTTCAAGGACCAGACTTTTCTATTATCGTTTTCCACATCAACTTCCTTTCAGTTAGTCTTTCCATTGTCATGCAATTTATTTTTGATACCAGTTATGTATTATCTATGCCAAATACCTTTATTTTCTCCAGGAACAATTAGGAACAGCATCTATAGGCACAACATGTATATGCACAGCCCAATTATCTGTCCCTCATGAAGTTCCTTCCCYGGGAGCATGACTTTTTTTCTTTAAGCACACCATTTGCCTGTACTTTTTCCTAACATTGTTAGATCTGACCGTAAAACCAGCATTTTAGATTTGAAACATAGACGCAGAATAGAAAAATTTAAAAAAATATATTTTCACTATAACTATTGTTGTAAACTGCAGACCAAATCAATGCATAGCGCATCTTCACTTAATCTACCTATTTTAACATCACCATTGARAGCCAACTGTTAGTGTCATCTATATATCTTTCAAATGCCTAAACTGATTTTGCAGACTTTCTTTTRCTTCTGTCTGCTTATCCAGGCACTGTTGAAGCTTTTGACTCTAATTTAGCAAAACATCAAGCTGAAAATAAACAGTCTGATTTTCAAATATCCTAAGCACATTTTTATTTTGATGTTAGTTATAATGCAAAGTTACATCCAAGAATATTTGAAGCTGTTCTCTATGTATGTACGTTCCACTTTTTAAAAAGTTTAACTTCAAAGACTAGTATTCTGCTTTGCATGACTTAAACTAAAGTCGTCAGATTTTATTGCATGTATATCATTGTACTGTATATTCTAGGCTATACACAGAAATCCCATTGTCTTAGCTACCTTGAAGTTCTTCCATTAAAATGTTAGTGATACTTTATGGACAACAAGACATTACATACAACTTTTCTTCTAATCACAGACAAGGGCATTTCTTTATCTTAATGTATTTATCCATTAAATAAAATAAAATATTTGTCACAAGTCTGGAAATGCAATATAGTACAGAGATGGTTTAGAAATAGGTCTCCTGAATATTACTTGTGGGTTAACAATATGTAATTTTGTCCAAGATAATTCAAAAGCATTTCATAATTTGTCATATAACATAAATTGTCATAAATTACAATTTTTGAAAACCTCTCATTAGTTTTTGGGTTTTTTTAACAATTATTTTTTTTTAGGGTTGGTAGATTCTCACACTGTTGACGAAACCAGAAATACTTCTTTTCAGGAAAAGTAAGATAATTTGAATAACAATGAGTTTTCAGAAGTTGTCATACTAACTTTCTATATCAGTAGATGACTCCTGTCACTAGTACCAGCTTTCATGACAACATTCAGCTTACTAAATCCTGCCAGATTTGTTGTCGCATAGTATTTTAGGGACTAATCTTAAAGAACTGAATAAAGGTATCCTTTCTATAATGGGATATAGTGAAAAAACCAACCATACAATTTATATGCTGTAGACATATAAATGCATCAAACATAAGCCACATGTATGAATCTGGTGAAAACTAAGGCAATGTTAGGTCATCAGTTGAGAATGCATTCATCCCTCTTTGAGTGAGTTCTGTCTCCTTTGCTGCGTTGCACATGTTTTTTCCTGCTTAAATAAGACATTTAAGCCTATTATGAACAGTCAGAATGAGATAAAGGGGGCTTTTTGTCTAGCAGTTTTAAAAAAAGAAAGGACATTATGCCTAGTGGGACACCTGGGGAATGTTATTTAAATTGTTTGTGAACTTGTGCTTGGTTRCCAAGCTGTGAGATATAAATATACCAGGACTGAATTTAACAGAGCACTCGAAAATGCATASGAAAAGAGACTGGCAGTTCTGTTTAATGTAAATATTTCAGTATAAGGAGCACTACCTCTCGGGCCAATTTGGAACATGAAGAAAGAATACCATTTCCAAGTTGTTGATTTTTTAAATTATTCTGCCTACAGGTAGAAGGCACACAGAATTCACTAAGTTTTCCACTAGATATAGCAGTTTTATCTGGCTTCATTTCCAAGTAAAGAGCAGCCTCACTTTTACATTTTGATGAAATGTGAATAGGTCCCTAGAAACTGAGAGCAAAACAAAAAAAATGCTGAGTAGGCAATAATTATATGGGCCATTTCTGCACACAAGTATTAATAACTTTTTCTTGTCATGTTGCTCATGTGCATATCCTAGAGCTAATCTATAACTCATTGTTTTCACAAGGGAACTAAATCTTGATAATAAAGTTCATCGTCAGAAYTTGACAGTAATAAGAGTGATAGGCATTCTAGTAACACTATGAGGAAAGCAATTTTCTACAAGAGACTGAAGAAAACTGATGATGTTCATTGATAACAATAAAATAATACTTCTTGTTCTCAAGAATCAAAAACAATAAACAGGCAGCTTCTGAATGGGAGAGAGAAAGGAATCATTTTTGCTATTCTGTAGTTTTCTCAGAAAAGTAAAAATAATTTATTTAAAAGGAAAACAAATGAAGGGCACAAAGGAACCCCAGCCAGTAAGACAGCTTCATCGAGGGCCCAACTTAAATGCCTCTATGCAAACACACGTAGCATGGGGAACAAACAAGAGGAGTTAGAGTCGTGCGCACGCCTGCAGGGCTATGATCTTATTGGCATCACGGAGATGTGGTGGGATTGGAGTGTTGGAATGGAAGGATACAGGCTCTTTAAGAAGGACAGGCAGAGGACACGAGGAGGAGGTGTCGCCCTCTATGTCAATGACCAGCTGGAGTGCACGGAGCTCCGCCTGGGCATGGATGACAAGCCGACCGAGAGCTCSTGGGTCAGGATTAAAGGGAGGACAGGGACAGGTGACAATACGGTGGGGGTCTGCTACAGGCGACCCGACCAGGAAGACCAAATGGATGAGGCCCTCTATAGACAGATAGGAGCAGCCTCACGTTCACAAGCCCTGGTCCTTATGAGGGACTTGAACCACCCCGATATCTGTTGGAGGGACAACATGGCAGGGCATAAGCAATCCGAGAGGTTCCTGGAATGCATCGATGATAACTCCCTTCTCCAAGTGGTAGAGGAGCCAATGAGGAGAGGTACTATGTYGGACCTTGCTCTCACCAACAAGGTGGGGCTGGTGGGGAATGTGAAGCTCAAGGACAGCCTTGGCTGAAGTGACCATGAAATGATGGAGTTCAAGACCCATAGGGCACTGAGGAAGGTGCACAGCAATTTCACTGCCCTGGACTTCAGGAGAGCAGACTTTGGCCTCTTCAGGGATCTGCTTGGTAGAGTACCATGGGACAAAACCCTGGAGCCCAAGGATGGGCCCAAGAAAGCTGGTTAATATTCAAGGATCACCTCCTCCAAGCTCAGGAGCAATGCATCCCAACAAAGAGGAAGTCAGGCAAAAATGCCGGGAGGCCTGCATGGATGAACAAGGAGCTCCTGGACAAACTCAAACACAGAAAGGAAGCTTACAGAGGGTGAAAGCAAGGACAGGTATCCTGGGAGGAATACAGATAAATTGTCTGAGTGGCCACGGATCAGGTTAGGAAAGCTAAAGCCCTGACAGAATTAAATCTGGCCAGGAACATTAAGGGCAACAAGAAAAGCTTCTACAGGTACATTGGGGATTAAAAGAAGACTACGGAAAATGTGGGCCCTCTCAGGAAGGAAATAGCAGACCTGGTTACCCGGGATATGGAGAAGGCTGAGGTACTCAATGACTTTTTTTGCCTTGGTCTTCACYGGCAAGTGCTCGAGCCTCACCGCCCAAGGTGCAGAAGGCAAAGGCAGGGACTGGGAGAATGAAGAGCCACCCACTGTAGGAGAAGATCAGGTTCAAGACCATTTAAGGAACTTGAAGGTGCACAAGTCCACGGGACCTGATGAGATGCATGCACGGGTCCTGAGGGAACAGGCAGATGAAGTTGCTAAGCCACTGTCCATAGTATTTGAGAAGTTGTGGCAGTCCAGTGAAGTTTCTGCTGACTGGAAAAGGGGAAACATAACCCCCATTTATAAAAAGGGAAAAAAGGAAGATCTGGGGAGCTACAGACCAGTCAGCCTCACCTCTGTGCCTGGGAAGATCATRGAACAGATCCTCCTGGAAGCTATGCTAAGGCACGTGGAGGACRGGGAGGTGATTTGAGACAGCCAGCATGGCTTCACCAAGGGCAAGTCCTGCCTGACCAACCTAATGGCCTTCTATGATGGAGTGACTACATCAGAGGACATGGGAAGAGCTACAGGTRTCATCTATCTGGACCTCTGTAAGGCCTTTGAAGYGGTCCACCACAATATCCTTCTTYCTAAACTGGAGAGAGACGGATTTGATGGGTGGACTGTCTGGTGGGTGAGGAATTGGTTGGCTGGTCACATCCAGAGGGTAGTGGTCAATGGCTCAATGTCCAGATGGAGATCGGTGATGAGTGGTGTTCCACAGGGGTCTGTATTGGGACCAGTACTGTTTAATATCTTCATCAATGACATGGACAGTGGGATYGAGTGCACCCTCAGCAGGTTTGCAGACGACACCAAGCTGAGTGGTGCGGTTGACACGCCTGAGGGATGGGATGCCATCCAGAGGGACCTGGACAAGCTCGAGAAGTGGGCCCRTGTGAACCTCACGAGGTTCAAAAAGGCCAAGTGCAAGGTCCTGCACCTGGGTCAGGGCAACTCCCAGTATCAATACAGGCTGGGGGATGAAGGGATTGAGGGCAGCCCTGCTGAGAAGGACTTGGGGGTACTGGCGGGTGAAAAGCTGGACATGAGCTGACAATGTGCGCTCACAGCCCAGGCGGCCAACTGTATCCTGGGCTGCATCGAAAGCAGYGTGGCCAGCAGGTGGAGGGAGGTGATTCTRCCCCTCTACTCTGCTCTGGTGAGACCCCACCTGGAGYACTGCGTCCAGCTCTGGAGCCCTCAGCACAAGAATGACATGGACCTGTTGGAGCAGGTCCAGAGGAGGGCCACAAAAATTATCAGAGAGATGGAACGCCTCTCCTGTGAAGAGCCACCCCTGGAAACATTCAGGGTCAGGTTGGACGAGGCTCTGAGCAACCTGATCTAGTTGAACATGTCCCTGCCCACAGCAGGGGGCTTGGACTAGATAACCTTCAAAGGTCCCTTCTAACCCAACTATTCTATGATTCTATGAAATAAGCATCAGCAACCTAGACTTTAAAACAAAGAAAAGTTTTTCTAAGATCCATTCACAACAGTGTTTGGGATGTCAGCAGCTGACATGGTATGGTATTCACCAGAGTCAAACTGGAGGGAACACAAAACTAACTGAGTGTTACCACTTTGATGCTCTCCCATTTCATGTCTAGATGTAATGGACAAGTCTTCARTTTAAAAGATCATATGCTCTTGTCTTCATTTCTCAAATTACCTCCCAAGAATTAGCAGCACAATTCACGTCCCTCACCAAGTCTGCATGAATGTTACTGTCAATAACTAGTGACGCTAGTGACAATGGCTAGYATGCTGGTCAAGGGACAAGTCAATCATTCCCTGCTCTTTATGAGTTTTCAGTGTACAAGAGAGTTCCTCCTACACATAATGCACGTAAGGAATTTCACTGTACACAAAATACCCCAAATATAGCTCATTTCATCCAAAGCATGCCTGCATTATYTCCTATAAGTTCTATTCACATTGGAATAACATCTTATCTGGGAGGATCTAACTATCATTACAGAAAGTTTATTGCAAACAAAAACCATAAAAATGAGCTGTGTTAACATAATCCCTAAGAAATAACAAAACATATCCCAGCGAGATGGTTTAGTCACAGTAAACGAGTCAAGAAAATAAAGCTTTTTAAAAGTGAAGTAATTAGGAAAGCTGAAGATATGTAACTATCTTTCCTAATCATGACCTCTGAAATCGCTGAAGTTATGTTGTGAATTTCTGTGCAGTTTCGGATAAGTGGGTTCAATGGGTATGCTACATATAACTTAATTCCTTACTACAGTGAATCTTCAGCTGCAAGGAAAGGAATGTAGTCACTCCCAATATCTCCATGAGATCATATGTAGAACTACACAAATTTACATTGATTGCATCAACTAAATGGAAAAGTTAAACCTGGGGACTTTTGGTGGGGTACATACTTTACCATTTGTAATGATGGATGATGTTAAGAGGGTAAGACTAAAAAAAATATAGAAATACACAGAAACTGGAAAAGCTGGTAAGTACTCCTATGTGGTGGACTCTAAATCACTTGGAATATTTATTGGAACTGTAAGCCTTCAAATCCAAAAATCTTAGATCTCAGTATACCTTCATGATAACACCGAAAGATACGGAAATCTCACTGTTGCTGAATTGAATTCACAACTAAGGTTATGTTTACAGTCAAGGCTTCACCTTTATACACTTTATCAATCTGAATGCACTCTGTGTCAGTTTTTTCTGTGTTGCTGTACACTTTAGTGAAGACTAAATAGTAAACACCTCAAAACAGTATTATTAGCCTAAWATCTGGTAAAAATCTGCACCTTTAAGTGCAAATTGTTTTTTGATACCTATGACAGTGATTAGAGGAGGAGGAGTGGGAATTCTTCAAGGACTCTGAAAAGGATGTTTCTAAGATAACATTAATAGCTATGAGATCAAGACTCTCATTAAGTCTAGAATTAGTTCTAGTAAGATTTGCTATCATTATAACTACTTTTGCAAGTACTTTTTTAGCCTATGCTTAAATGTGTAAATTTTTCTGCATATAGAGATATTCATTTCCTGTACTCTCATTTCTTTATGTGATTTATTCTGCATATTGCTTTCACATCACATTTTAGGCTAGACCTTACAGCAGAATTTTCCTATCTTGCATCTGTTGTTCCTAACCACAATTATGATAGGAGTGAAGCAAGCCAATAGTGATGCATTTTGGAACATAACACTACTTTGTTAATAAAAAACATTTTGTTTTGTTTTCTTTTGCTTTGTTTTGTGGTTTTGTTTTGTTGNTTTTTTTTTTTTTTTTTTCCCCCCAGATGAAGTATATGTTACTTGATGTCAAGATGATTTATTTAAGTTCCTCTACAAAGTACAGCATCCTTAATTCAGTTGGGTTGGGGGACTGGAAGTGATGACTGTTACAGTGGTAATGCATTTGGCATTATATAAACAGAGGTGCTAAACAGACTTTAATGTCTTAGACGTGTAACAAACCAATTAAACTCTTAAGATCCTCATGACCTGCACTGTGTTTGGTTCTGTGTAGAGAGATTCTTAGCAATAACATGGACATGAGTATGCTGCATTGCTACAAATAAAAAATACTGGTTTAACTATAGAAAAATAACGTTTATACAACCCATACAACAGAAATACAGGTTCCTCAAATATGAAGGCTGCTTAGCAATGTAGGGAATGAAAAATACTGAGCTGAACTGAAACTGTACATAACTGTAGTTATGTAGAATGTAATTACCCAATTTGGAAGGAGGCCAGAGAAACACAAGATAAATTCTGCCATCTGTTACAGTCATATAATCTCACTAAAATCAATGGGCAGAGTTTGGCTCAACACCAGTTAAACCCTTTGAGTCAGGGGACTTAATCACTGCAAGTGGTCCGGACCTTGGATCTATGCCTCTTTTAAAGGAGAAGACATTCGATAGATTATCTTTAAACAGCTGACTCTCATAGAAACCCTCGCAATCTTCTAAACAGTAAGAAACTTCTATTGCCACACAAATGGCTTAGAACATGACCTGCCAGGCTGGAGGCATGAGCGAGGAGAACCGGGTATCACATCTGAAATGGGCTATATTTTAGACTGATAATAYTTCTTTCGGAGAATTAAAATTCTGACAGAAAAGTCATCTTTCATTTCTGAATTGGTTTTGTTCCATGGTTTGTAGCCAATTGAAATGGTACATCGTAAAAACATCAGTATATCAGAAAAGAGCTGACACAGGAGACATATGCAATTATTTCTTTTTTAAAGGGTGTCAATTYGAAGCATGGAGAAGTGACTCTCTTGACATCATAATGCCTCCGTGGCAGAACTAGAATGAGAATTCAAGGTTTCTGAGCCTTAATTCAGTGCTCTATCATATGTTCCATACCAATGCCATCCATGACATGAAATGTCTTTTAGACGTTTTTATGACATTTATCTAAAATATAATTTAATGAAAATATTTGATTAATCTTACTTTTAAGGTATCTCTAAAGTTTCTTTTCCCTCTTAAACTTCTTGTCTTTCAGTCTGTCAGGTGAATTCATACTCTTTTGAAGGACTCATGGTTCAACAAATGGAAGATAAATTTTATTTCCAAATAGACAAAAGTGGCCCTTCTTATGGGAAAGATTTTCGCAAGGTGGTTGGCCTTGCTTTTGCCATATCACAACTGTTTAGACCATGATAGCAAGATTATTTTAAACCTTCACCCAACCAATCACAAAACCCAAAATCTAAAACTGTACATATACAACAGTGCACTATTATTACACACACCTGAATAATGTTTGTGTTTGAAATAGTGAAGGAACTTGATGACAGAAACAGTGGATACATTTGCCAGGGAATAGGATCATGTTGTGTTATCACCACCATCTGTTGCTCTCCCTCCCTGAGCAGCACTTCTGAGGGATCCCCACATGCTACACTGTTTTATTTCTGTTTGGATATCCTGATCAATGGATTTCCTTAGTGCCAGGTATAAAGGACGGTGGACATGAGTTCACTCCATCACTCCACAAGATTTTGCACTCAGCAGAAAATCATTTGTGCTTTCTGTGGTTTTTTGTTTTGTTTTGTTTTTTTAAACTTGTCACTGGTTAGCCTGCTGCACTTTTCCTCCTCACATGCTGTGGGCCAAAATAATTTGTATCTTTAGTGTGTTTTTCCCTTCTTGCTTACCTTTTGGAGCCATTATATCTAGCAAACAAACTGTAATCAATACCAAAGTCAGAAAAACATGAGTCATGATCCTGCCTAATAGGAGTTTTATTATCTCATTTGCAATTGGAGACACCAAGGCTTCACCTTTATGCACTTTATTAATCTGAATGCACTCTTTGTCAGTTGTTTCTGTGTTGCTATACACCATACTGTTTTAAAACAAATCACTAATTACTGATACCACTTGCAGTTTAATTACATTTTTTTTTTTTTTTTTTTTAAATTTCATTCTGTGCTGGTCATACCTCAAAACACATGCATTTCATTGATTTAACCTTCACCTGGGCTAACATGGTTGAAACAAACAATTTCCATGTGCTTCTCATCTACAATGAGTATTGAAACACCTCAATTATCACAATGTGTTATTTTAGCTATATGTTTAATTCTGATGCTGCCATTCTGTCATTTTCAAATCTCTCTTGATTTGTTGATGTCTGCTTCATCAAAAGAAGGAGCTACATTTACCTAATTCTGTGTTTATCARCTATTTCATTTCACTGAAGATAGAGGAAGTAAATGAAGAAGAGTTCCTGGAAAGGAACTGGCTTTGATGCATTTTCTATTCCTTCTATTTCCATTATCCACAAGTCCTCTTATATTACAGCTTTTCCCAGAAAAAAAGAAAAAAACTTTTCCTGTCCATTTTTTCACTTGCATGGCATCAACGTGGATGGTTAAAAGTTATTCTTAAAATTATTGTCTGCTATTTGACAGTAGACTATACCAACATTGCTTAAAAAAAACATATATGCTACCATATGAGAATATTTTATACATATCTTAGGTGAACCATTTACACATCAGGATTTCTACATACCTGTTTCAACCTATATTCTAGAMTATATAGAGCAGAGTTTTCTGGTGTTTGTGGACAAATGCGTGAGAATGACCTGATAGTTCTTCAAGGTGGAYGTCTAGAGAGATTTTACTAAACTCCATTGAACTGAATGAATAAAATTAGCATCACTAGTTTCTGCAAACTGCTATCATTTAAAAGACGTGTAGATTTGATAGAAATTAAAATGAACAGACTATTTTAACAATACATTACAAAGGCATTGGTATAGAGTGAGATAAAGTGTGTAGGAGAGAAAAATTAGGCTCTTTATCACAATGAAGAGCAGAATTGAGATCAAAAGCAAATGCACCTAGGAAAGGAAACATTATGGTACTGAAAGTTTTTCTCTGCTTTTCAGTGAAAGGTTAACAGGCTTTTTTTCTTGAAATGTTCCATGAGATCATCAAATTGAAAAACCATTAAGAAAAATTGCTAATCTACAAAAAGAAAAGGCACAAATCAGTTTAATGATTGCAGCTTGTGTAAGTACAGGAGCTGTGAGAGGCATTTGAAAAGAAATAGTTGAAAGTGAGAAAGGAAGTATAGTGTTATCCATCCTTCAATTAACTGTAGTGCAAAACCCATCAATGAGATTCCTGAATGAAATAAGACCCACAAGTAAATATTTCTCATGCAATCCACTCTCTTTTCTCAATTTTTTTTTATATGAAGACAGTTCTGTCACTGCATATGCATATGCATGGCATATTGCTCAGATTCAGATCCTGATACTCACAAAATTAACCCAATATCTAGAACCATACTATGTTTGACAGTTTCTTTCTGCCCAAGTTGGAGCAGCTAGTTGTAGCTGATTGCTTCTCACCTTCCTCTTGGACTGCCAACTGGATTTAACTCCTCATCCACTATTTCTACTTTGACCTCCGGAGGACATAGTATGTTAGCTGAGAAGTTAATTTAAGAGATATTTTATATCCACAAAATTAAACTTTAGAACTCTGTTGTCTTTGCAGTGTATCTCATAATCCTGTTTTACTGTATGAATTTTAATACACTGTTTTGCTCTATATTGCTAGATKATCTTTTCCTAGTCCTTATGAAATACTCAAAGCAGTCTGCAAAACAAATAAGTGTTTAATATTCTGGCCCTAGGTCTTGTTACCTTAGAGTAACAAGTCTGCCTTCACAGAATCACAGAATGGTTGAGGTTAGAGGGGACCTCTGGAGGTCATCTGGTCCAAACCCCCTGTTCAACAGCTGGTTGCCCAAGACTGTACCTAGAAGGCATTTGAATACTTCCAAGGTGGGAGAGTCCATAATCTTCCTGGTCAACCTGTGTCAGTAT
Organism: Oceanodroma leucorhoa; assembly: GCA_030449065.1. Lineage (NCBI taxonomy): Eukaryota > Metazoa > Chordata > Aves > Procellariiformes > Oceanodroma > Oceanodroma leucorhoa. The sequence goes on along the minus strand of JASVER010000023.1, from coordinate 10,202,010 downwards.
TTGGTCACCTTCACAATGAGAAAGTGTTTCCTGATTTTCAGAGGCAACCTCCTGTGTTTCAGTTCATGCCCGTTGCCTCTTGTTTTGTCACTGGGCAYCACTGAAAAGAGCCTTGCTCYGTCCTCTTTGTACCCTCCCTTCAGGTATTTATATATGTTGATGAGATCCCCCTGACCCTTCTCTTCTCCAGGCTAAACAGTCCCAGCTCTCTCAGCCCTTCCTCAGGCAGAAGATGCTCCAGCCCTTTCATCATCTTTGTGGCCCTTAGCTGAACTCTTTCCAGTATGTCCATGTCTCTCCTGTACTGGGGAGCCCAGAACTGGACCCAGCACTCCAGGTGTTGCCTCACCAGACCTGAGCAGAGGGGAAGGATCACTTCCCTTGACCTGCTGGCAACACTCCTCCTAATGCAATCCAGGATACCATTACAATTCTTTGCTGCAATCACACATTGATAGCTCATGTTCAACTTGGTGTCTACCAGATCTCCAGGTCCTTTTCTGAAAAGCTGCTTTCCAGATGGTTGGCCCCCAGCATGTACTGGTGCCTGGGGTTGTTTCTCCACAGGTTCAGGACTTTGCACTTCTCTTGTTGAACTGCATGAGGTTCCTGTCAGCCCATTTCTTCAGCCTKTTGAGGTCCCTCTGGATGGTAGCACAACCCCTTGGYGATCAGCCACTCCTCCCAGTTAGTATCATCAGCAAATTTGCTGAAGGTACACTCTACCCCATCATGCAGATCATTAATAAAGATTGGACCCAGTATTGACCCTTGGGACATACTGCTAATTACTGGCCTCCAACTAGACTTCATGACTCTGTTCACCACCCTCTCAGCCCATCCATTCAGCCAGTTTTCAATCCACCTCACTGTCTACTCATCCAGTCCATACTTCATCAGCTTCTCTACAAAGATCTTGCAGGAGACAGTGTCAAAAGCCATCCTGAAGTCAGGGTAGACAATATCCATTGCTCTCTCCTCACCTACCAAGCCAGTCATTTCATCACAGAAGGTTATCAGCAGGCTAGGTAAGCATGTCTTCCCCTTCGTGAATCCATGCTGATTACTCCTGATGGCCATCTTGTCCTCCCTGTGCCTGGAAAAGTTTTCCAGGATTATTTGCTCCATCACCTTTCCAGGGATTGCGATGAGGCTGACTGGTCTGTAGTTCCCTGGGTCCTCCTTCTTGCCCTTGTTGAAGATAGAAGTACCATTGGCTTTCCTCCAGTCYTCAGGCACCTTTCTCAATCACTATGATTTTTCAAAGATTATTGAGTAGCCTTGCAATGACATCAACCAGCTCCCTCAATGCTAGTGGGTGCATCCCATCAGGGCCCRTGGATATGTTTGATAAGTTTGCTTACGTGTTCCCTGTCCTGATCCTCTTCCAGCAAGGGTATGTCTTCTGTGTTCCAGACTTTTCTCCCTGGTCTCTGGGGCCCGGGATTCCTGAAAGCTGATCTTGCTAGTAAAGTCTGAGGCAAAGAAGGTATTCAGGAACTAAGCCCTTTCTATGTCCTGTGTCGCTGGGGCCCCTGCCCCATTCAGCAGTGGACTCAAATTCTCCTTAGTTTTCCTTTTGTCACCTATGTACTTATAGAAGCCCTTCTTGTTGCCTTTGACATCCCTGGCCAGATTAAATTCCATTTGGGTCTTGAAGTTAGGAATAACTTCACCTCTGCATGCTCGGGCAGYGTCTCTGTATTCCTCCCAAGTTACCTGTCCCTGCTTCYACCCTCTGTAGGCTTCCTTTYTGCGTTTGAGTTTTGCCAGGAGCTCCTGGTTCATCCATGCAGACCTCCTGGCATTTTTACCCAATTTACTCCTCGATGGGATGGACCGCTCTTGAGCTCAGAGGAGGAGATCCTTGAATATTAACCAGCTTTCCTGGGCCTCTCTTCCCTGCAGGGCCTGATCCCATGGGACTCTACCAAGAAGATCCTTGAAGAGGCCGAAGTCTGCTCTCCTGAAATCCAGCATTGTGATCTTGCTTTGTGCCCTCCTTCCTCTTCTCAGCATCCTGACCTCCACCAYCTCATGGTCACTGCAGCCAAGGCTGCCTTYGACTTTCACATCCCCAATGAGTCCCTCCTTGTTTGTGAATATGAGGTGCAGCAGAGGTCCACCTCTCCTCATTGGCTTCTCTATTGCTTGGGGTAGGTTGTCAATGATGCTCTCCAGGAACCTCCTGGATTGCTTATGCCCTGCTGTGCTGTCCCTTCAGCAGATATCTGGGTGGTTGAAGTCCTCCAGGAGGACCAGGGCCTGTGAACGTGAGGCTGCTTCTAGCTGTATGTAGAAGGCCTTCTTTCTTCTCTATTCCCTACCATTCTAACTGCCAGCTTTCAAGTTAAGTGTAAAGAGTGTCATTCTTCACTAAGATTAAACTCAGTAAAGATGATGCTTAAGCATGCTGCCTATCTTTGAAAGACTTAAATCAGGTACTTCTGTGAAGCGCAAATCTCACTGCATCCTTAACTGCAGATTACTGTCAGAAAATACATGAGACAGGCTCAACATTACTCTTGACATTTTCATTCTTAACTTTTTTTTTCTGTTAAAGTGAAAACACAAAATAGTTAAGACAAAAACTTCTGGAATAATGTAAATACATTTCTAAAATTACTACGTGAATAAAATGCTCCAATTATTTATTCATTAAGAAGACAGACCACAACATGTTATAGAAAGCAGAGACCAAATGAGAATTCATACTAACAAAAGAAATTAATGAATGAAGCAGTATCCTACAATGCCCTAGCAGTGTTATAAAATATAAGAGTTTCTGATTTTATTTATTGACAGAGAAGTTTTCTGCAGCAAAATTCTCTTCTTTTCTAAACAGCTCCACATTATGTTGTTTTGAGGATAAAACATTCTATTTGTTTATAAATAACTGATATTGCTTACACCTTGTTCATTGTGTATACTCTAGTTGTATAAGTGTGTTTTTATACAGCAAAAAATATTTGATGTAAATCTTTAAAGGAGTATCTCTTTCTCAACTCTCATGMGAAAAATATAGTTTTCCTAACTCATCATAATGAAGTCCATCTACAACCACATGATTAGAATCTAAACATTTATAACCATAGAAATAAAAGAAAACATACTCCATTGTACAGGAAGATATTATAACAATATATATATACACCTTGTTTGAAACAAGGTAATATTAGTATTTGCAGCAATATCAAGAGCTGTACATAAACATAATTTCACATACAAAACTTAAGTGCTACATATTGTTGTCACACATTGTAAAACTTATTTCACTTGAGAATAACAAATCTAAAGAAAAAATGAACCCCTTTATCCTTGAAATTGGAGAGTTTACTATCAKCTCACTGACAATAGTGTTTGGAATCACACTCACCCCAGAAAAGACTTGATCACTTACTTCAATGATTCATGTCCTAAACAGTAGATAAAATAATGAGAAAATCTGACAGCACCTCAGATTGCTGCATTAGTCTGCATAAATCGTATTAACTGCTTGTCAAATATCCCTTCAAAACCTGCTAGGTTAGGCTATGACTATAAAAATGTACTCCTAAGAAAGCCAGTGAAAATTAATATAGATCATATAGTAAAATAAAAAGTAGCAGAGTCAGAAAGACTGAGAACTTTCCATCTTCTTGTGAGTCTGAGAATACAAATAATCACATTGCACATTTCATCTGAATACACAAGATAATCTCCTTGCAATGAAACAGAGAAAACAACAAACTACTTTGGTGGTGTGCTAAAGACATATTGACTGTAGTGTTAAGTACAATTCTTTTGTGCAATGTATATTAACAGTGAACATACTGTAGTTAAGTACTATCTAAAGAAACTTACATTAGCATTTAGTCTTCTCTCTTTATTCCTACCACTCAGATTTAAACTGAAAAGAGGATCTTCATACTTTTGCTAAATCACTGATAAACTACTGCATTAGGGAAAAGAACATAAGTATAAATGTGATACTTTCTCTAAAAATACAAGGTATCTCTCCCTTTATATAAGAGTGTTTTAAAGCAATAATGGAAAACATATTACTCAACTACTGAAGGCATTTTTCCTTTGTTCTACTTATTAYCCCAGAAAGACTGAGAGAGATGCCTTTTACTGAGTATCAAGGAATTCAGTAGGTAAACAACATCATGGACTTGAAAACTGCCTTTTCACACAACAAAAAAGGTTCAAGATGAGCTGTAGTTTTATAAAATCCCCGTACTGTACTGTAACTTGCATATTTTAGTAAAGGAAATTAAATTATTTTGTATTAATTCCTTACATAAACCCTYTGCTGACACTTCTAGCAGATGGGCCAATTAATTTCAGAATCACAGAGTCACAAAAGTGCTGAGGTTGGAAGGCACCTCTGGAGATGGTCTAGTCCAGTGGTCTCAAAACACTTTTGATCATGCATCCTTATAATTAAAAAATGTTTGAGCATGAACCCCCGATATATTTATTTATAATGTACTACTGTACATTAGTGATACTGTACAGACATTATTGATAAAAAGGATAGAGACATGGTTCCTTATGCATTCTGCAGACTGTATCTCAATAGTTTGTGTCACCCAAACTTTTAAATAACTTGGAGCCTGTGGCAGTTAAAGTTATGAGCAGTTGTGTGTGCGCAAGTAATCTACAAGCAAGCTGTTGGGTCGTGTTAAAGCAGAGGTGGGATTCAGATCAAGACGAAGGAAGATCATGAACAAGCAAGCTATGATACAAATTTCAGTTTTTCCAGCTAGAGCRGGGCAATTCAATTTTTTAAACAGGAATATATATAGCAAGAGTTTGAACTTAAAAAAACCCAAACAAACAAAAACAAAACAAAAAAACCTATCAATGACCACCATCCTGTGTTTTCCTACTAATCCTACCATTCCTATCTTTTCTTTGAGATCTGTTTGCTCRGGTCTGGTCTTTGGGTGTATTTGACTATCAGAAAGTCAGTCACAGGAAATGAAAAACCTTCTAACAAAAGCTCAATGAAAAAGCCCACTTATTCTTCAGGGTAAGAGAAGAACTACTTTTTCAGTTCATCTTCACTTGAGTTTTTACACATTGTGTTATTTTACAAGGGTTATAGTGTTTGATAAAAAAAATACTTATCTTTACACACTTCTATACAAGAAAGAAAAACTCCAAGGTGAATGGAGGTCTTCTTTACACTGTATCATGACTATGATTACAGAAAGGATTTTATAGATTTCAAAATGCAGCTAGTGGTTTACCTCTGTCTGCCCCTTTCCATGAATTCAGAAGAGTGTGAATATGTGACTTCCATGCACTTGTAGAGGAAGAGTGATCCTTGAAATGAAGTGTAATAATGTAAGTCCAGCCGTTTTGCAGAAAATGGGAAAGGCAGCTACTTTCATGAGCTAACTAAGAATTCTTTACTCACAAAAAAAAACCCCAAAAATCTTTACTCTGAGACTGGTGAGAAAGCACCTTTTAAACCAGACTATTTTCAGAAAGAGAACAGACAGAGAAGAAGGAAGAGTGCATACCTTGCACAAACAGTTTTAAAGGCAGAGATTAATCTCTCTTTCTCATAATKTCTCTTTTGAGGGAAGTATAAAATTAAATATTCACATGTATCTTAAACCTGAATTTAAAGAAACTGCTAAAAAMTATTTACAATTAGAGTTAATTAACAAAGGTGTATTGCTTCTGCCCAATAGTTTAATTCACATCTCATTAACAATTTTAATTTATAAGTCCTTCAGTCCCCTTCAAAGTAAATCATTCTGAGACCTGAGCAAAAATCAACTTCTTTCAATTTATACTAACATGACTGTTGAAACTTAGTTAATTATGTTTTAAAACATGTATTAACATTTTACCAAACAATGTAGTGTTTTATAAATTACCCTGTCATAGTCTCAATAACATATAAAAACACTGACAAAAACTTCGAAGTGCATACATACAAACACACACAGAAGTAGGAAAGCAAATGTGTATATAGAGGAGAGATATAGAAAGAACAGGATCAACAATGGATTAGACTGATCCTTGTCTAAATTCAGAGTGTAAGTCTTGATTAACTTCCAATAAATATATAAATTTGAAGAATTAATAGGATTAATTTTTCGCATGTCAGTCAAATGCTTCTGACAAAATAGTATACTACTKGTCACTTCTACTTTGACTTACCTCAATTTTTGACCATTTTAACACCCTAGGATTTCCTAAGAATTCTCAATATTTTAACTTCAGTTTCGTGCTGTTCTACTTCTTTGTTTGCATATATCAGTTCTGCTACTTTTTCTTGATACTCCTTTTTAACTTGGTGTAAGCATGCTGCAGATTTTGGAGCTACTTTTAATTAAGAACAGAAAAAATACAACTGAGACCCCCAAGATCTTACCTAGAGTTATGTCAAGAAATCTGACTACTGCTGGGAAGAAAAGTGTTATAACATTTCCCAATATGTATGGACAAAGACATTGTATAATGGTACATAACTGAAACATATATTGTATTTTTTAAATCTGTATCTGACCACATTTGCTATATTATCTAGGTTCTTAGGGTAAGACTTTCAGAGACAAAGACTTATTTAAGACTTATTTTAAAAGATTCCTACTTTATTTTTACCAACAAGTATGTTTCTGTATTTGGAATGTAAGCAATGGCAGAGATTATTTGGAAAAGAGAATGGGATTAAAAAAAAAAAAACAAAAAACACTGTGACATATTTGCAGCTGGTGTAAATCGACAAAGATCACTGCCACAGTTTATGACAGCATGGTGATTCCCTTGTTCCAGACACTAACAAAGAAAGAATAGTCTTTTCAGCAGAAAGATTACAGAACTGTCTAGCTATCACTATCATGCTGTGCTTTCCTACCAATCCTCTGCACAATCTGCTATTTCCTCCTGAGCACTAGTGTTGTATATGTACATTAAGACAGTACCATACCTTGCTTGTGATAAAGTTGGCACTTGGTCAGAAATCATAAATTCAGTGCAGGTGGGGAAATGTCAGCAGGGCTTGTTTTATATCTTTAGTTTGTAAAGGTAGAGCATGGAACCAACTTTTAAAAGAAACAAAAGCAATACAGCCTATAAATGTGTGAAAGTGACTTAAGAACAAAAGCCATGTTTCTTATCATCTTGGTGCTAGGTACCATTAGACTACAGTGTAGTACCACTACACTCTGGTAAGGCCAAGCAGAAAAAGTGATCATTACCCTGAACAACTCAGACCATAAATAAAATGAAACTTGACTGAAAGTAAAATGTGAAGAAATTTGGTCCATCAGCTGCAAAGTTGAACAATTATTATCATCAAGTACTGTACTGTTAATTTTTCATAGTATTGAAAAAAACTACATTAGTGATTATATAAAAGAAATGGTCCGTAATTCCCATCTCCACCATCTATTACTGTAATTTTCAGCTCCTGTAGTTCCCAAATGGTCAACAATATGTCAGAATGACATTTGTAATGACTGAACTGAATAAAATTTGTTTTGGGTCTCTAAGTGCAGTGAACTACGCATTTCTAGACCTTTCACACTCATACCTCATCTACTATGTTTATGCTGCATGTGTGACTTGTTGGATAACAGAAATTTTCAGAGAGACATCCACTTTAGRATGAAATTAACTGTATCCTAAAATAGCCTGTTCTGCTAAATTAAATGAAATGAGTTTCATTATTTGTATCTAAAGTTACATTTGAAGCCTAAGCTGCATTCACGCAGGCAGACAACTTGCAAACAGAAAGAAAGATAAAATGAATATTTCTATTCAATTAAAAGTAACTGAAAAATACTATTATTATGGTGTAACATAGTAAATGGCTTTACTCTATTTTTCAGCTAATTGCTCTGTTACCAGTCCACATCCAGAAGACCAAGGTTACACAACCCACGTCTTTTCAGAGAGTAGACCCTTATCACTAATAGTTAGTTAGCTACAAACACAAATTAGATTTCTACTGCTATTTAGTATTACCAGTGCTTCCTTCCCTTCCCCCACACARATAAATACAAATAGTCAGTATTGTCAGTAAAAATGGCTTGGAATAATTTAAGAACCATGACTTGAAATAGGTTACTGCATTTATGACTTTCAAAGCTGACAAGACTCACTCCAGATACTTGGAAATACTTATGTCCATTTCTCTGACAGACCCAAAAAGCACTTTAGAGATAGCAGTGTCTGTAAAAAGTTATGATTAAGTAAAGAGACTTGCAGAAAACAAGTATACAAAATTTCAGTCTGTGAATTCTGACTGTTAACAGACACAGTTTAAGAATTATTTTAATTCCTCTATATGTCTATATTTGAYCTCCTGCAAATTAGTTCAGCTGCTATAAACACATGCATTAATATGACTGCAACAGTTTATAGTTTTCTGTCTATTGGTTCTGCATTCTGTATCAATTGATGCAATAATATTGACTAGATGAGGATAGCTATCTTTACTTATGAAGTAAACTAGAAATTTATTTTACATGGAAGCTGTGAACTTCATGAGATCTTGAAGAATCACAGGAAATCACCTAAATATCAATCCCAGAAGATCATAACTTTTCAGAAAAGCAGCCATAAATGAACATTTATTCAGGTTCTTCACCCAGAGCCAGATAAATAAGAATTTCCTTAGTAGCTAGAACACAGTGTTTACTTTTGGGGTGACTGAAAAAAAATATACTTTTCTGAGGGTGATGGTACTTGATTTTATAAGTTAAATCCATAAGTGAAGGAATGGGGAGAGTTGAGTATTGGCATGCAGTGACACTATTTATCCACACTAGAGCACTTCAGTCCTACAAACGCATGGTAATCTAATATTAGAAGTAATAGCTGAAGGAGGAAACAGAAATGATCTCTCAACATGGCTCTAGTTTTCAATCTGGAAATTACAGCAAGAACACTTTTATCAGTTCAGTACCACAAGTTTTGCCAAGTTTTTGTGCAATAYGGAGTATACTGGATATACTAGGCATACCAAGAAACTGCAGAAACACTGTCTTTTACTGCCTTCTTTTCCTTCACAGGTGTGGGATTCAATCATACCAATTTACATTGTGAGATAATGAGCCATCMTGATAGTCTTAGATCTGTTATCTCCTAACATTTCTAATATCCTTTTGTCAAAGAAAGCCGGCTGTTTAGATGAAGAGGTAAAACAGTGATTAATACTAAAACTTTTATCCTTCTTACCTACCAGAGAAGCCAACACAAAAATAATCTGACTATAGGTAAGCCATGAAGTGCTGAGTGCCTATGTGTAAAAAAAACCAAACCTTGCAGTGAAACTAACTTTTGTTTGGAAAAAAAATCTAAAAAAMCAACAGTGACAAAAAAGCAGCAGCAACGAAATTTGGCTGCTGTTTACACTTATCTCTATCACAACTCTCCATGGCACAACCAAGGGTTGCAAATGGGAATGCATGAATGCAAAGACTCTGGGTGGGTGGGTGGGTGTGCGCGTGTGCTTGTGTGTCCACACAGAGCAGGAGAAGCAACCACGTGGGAATAAACCAGCAAGGTCTGTATTATAGTATGCGCACACCTGTGGTGAGTTGACCCTGGCTGGACGCCAGGTGCCCACCAAAGCCGCTCTATCACTCCCCTCCTCAGCTGGACAGGGGAGAGAAAATATAATGAAAGGCTCAACAGGGAGAGATCACTCACCAATTACTATCACAGACAAAACAGACTCGACTTTGGGAAAAAATAATTTAATTTATTACCAATAAAATCAGAGTAGGGTAATGAGAAAATAAAACTAAATCTTAAAACACCTTCTCCCTACTGCTACCTTCTTCCTGGGCTCAACTTCACCCCTGATTTTCTCTACCTCCTCCCCACCAGCAGCACAGGGGGACAGGGAATGGGGGTTCTGGTCAGTTCATCACACGTCTCTGCCGCTCCTTCCTCCCCAGTGGGAGGACTCCTCACACTCTTCCCTTGCTCCAGTGTGGGGTCCCTCCCACGGGAGACAGTCCTCCATGAACTTCTCCAATGTGAGTCCTTCCYATGGGCTGCAGTTCTTCACAAACTGCTCCAGCGTGGGTCCCTTCCACAGGGTGCAGTCCTTCAGGAACAGACTGTTCCAGTGTGGGTCCCCCACGGGGTCACAAGTMCTGCCAGAAGACCTGCTCCAGCATGGGCTCCTCTCTCCACAGGGCCACAGGTCCTGCCAGGAGCCTGCTCCAGCACGGGTTTCCCAAGGGGTCCCAGCCTCCTTTGGGCATCCACCTGCTCCGGCATGGGGTCCTCCACGGGCTGCAGGTGGATATCTGCTCCAGCTCCTGCAAGGGGACAGCCTGCCTCATCATGGTCTTCACCAGGGGCTGCAGGGGAATCTCTGCTCCGGCGCCTGGAGCACCTCCTGCCCCTCCTTCTTCACTGACCTTGGTGTCTGCAGGGCTGTTTCTCTCGCATATTCTCACTCYGCTCTCCGGCTGCAGTTTCTCCTGAGCAGGTTTGGGGTTTTTTTCCCACTTCTTAAATATGTTATCACAGAGGCGCTACCACTGTCGCTGATGGGCTCGACCTTGGCCAGTGACAGGTCCATCTTGGAGCTGGCTGGGATTGGCTCTATTGGACATGGGGGAAGCTTCTAACAGCTTCTCACAGTAGCCCCCTGCTACCAAAACCTTGCCACGCAAACCCAGTACAACACCAGTATATAGTTATTTCATTTTGAACTGTGTATTTCTTTGTAAGAGTAAGTACAAATCTCTACACAGATACATTTCACTCAAATTCAAATCAATCATTACCCAAAAGTTGTCAAAAATCAGCATCAATAGTTCAGCTCTGGTGCATTTAGCTCTAATGTTTGAAGAGGTTTCTATTATCCCTGACCTCTCATCTTTTGGTTTCTACCTCCACAACAGAATTTGAAGAAAGAAATACATGCCTATGTTTGACTCTTCCAATTCACAATTTAATTGTTAATGAAGTTGGTGAGAATTTGAACTTTTATGCCAGTTTGTGAGCTTAAAGGATTCAGGCAAAAGTGCTAATTCCTCTCAGGCCACTTGTACTACAGCAACACTAGCATACAGAGCTAATACAGATTCACTGAAGAACATCAGCACACTTGCAGTAATTCTCCTAACCCTACATAGTTTCCAACACTCCTGTTACMGTGGAGATCCTACTTTCTGTCTAGGTCACTTTTACAGTGGTCAGAATATTCTGTGATACTAGAAAGTACATGTTATAATTGTGATTACTGAAAGAGTCCCCCAAAAGAGGAAAGAACAATAGAGTAAAGGAACTCATGCTTTTTTAAACAGCTATAAGAGTGAATTTGATACACTGTGGTTTTGCAAGTTCTGAACACTATGGACCACTGGTCCCTGACTGAGAGCTTAGCTACTACAGCAATAAAAATAAATACTCACTTGGAAGTACAACTTTGGCTCACTGTTCTGCAGTTAGCAATTGTCCTTTTAGATTATCTATTAAGTAACTATTAATGAATATTCTCATATTAATATGAAATAGAAAAACACAGAAATGAAAATACAGAAAATTGAAAACTGGMAATTAAGTATTATAGCTACAATTGCACCCAATATATGAAAGGAACAAAATTAAGTGAGAGCTGTCATTAATGAAATGCCATTTCAAAGCTGAAATATAACTTCCAACATCAAGCATCAGAAAGCAAAAGGTGAAATTCATCCATTACATAAATATGAGCTATTACCCTGGACTGCCAGAAGATGGGAAACTTTCTTGGAAATCTAGAAAACCTACAAAATCTAACTTATCTCATAATTAAGCAGAATCGGTGATCTTTTTTGACATCTGCCACTTTGCAATATCACACATATCATAACCTAAGTCTGTACCTTAGGCTACTAGGCAAGTATGAAAAAGTTGAAAAAAACACATACAGACTGTTCTGAGAGGGAAAAATATAATTTCCTGACATCTTTTTGTGTTGTGCAGCAATTATCATGATCTCCATTTATCAACAAAAAAAAATCCTCCTTGAAGATGCAGTAATAGTTTTGTTTTCCATTGCAGCATGTGATATAATGTGAAAGCAGAAGGAGAAAGAAAGGCCTTCTTTGGGCTTCAAAGAAGTCACATTTTGATAGCAGTCTTCATTTTAGCCAACAAAACGACAAACTACTGATTCAATTAATGACGTGCCAGACATTTGAAATCAACCTTACTTTTTAACTATTTGCCCAAAATATTTTATATGGTCAGTTTACAGAGAGTGATTCAGAACTTAGTTACAACAGAGAAGGGAGAGAGAAATGCCTACTAGAATAACAAGATATATTGGGACTAGGGGGGGGGTTATTTGGTTTTATTTGGCTGTTATATAGAGACATTATGCTACTGAAATTTCAATTTTTAACATCTATTGCTGGATTCAACAGAAATTACCCATGTTGTTCTTTCTTGTCCACCCCACTCTCTTCCCAAGAGTAAACTGTAACATAAGATGAATGTTTGCATTTGGTCTTATTTCCACCCATATTTATTCTTCCTCTACTCTGGGTAATTTTTGGTAGCTTTTAATTGCTATCATTTAAAAGCTGAATAAAAAGTAGACAAAGTCATAGGAAATGTAAATTACTGTTATCCATAAATGTATTTTTTATAAAGATGTTTAACTTATTTATGGTTTTGATATGATTAAGAACAAAGCTTTACTTTTGGATGAAATGTATGACATGCAAACCCCTTTCTTTAACAAAAAACCTTATTGAAATAATTTTCTGAGAGTTTGAAAAAAGGCAAGAGAACAGTACACATTCAGACATCTAATACTAATACAGCTGCAGCAAAACTGAAAATGTTGTCTAGGAGCAGACCAAGTTGGGTCTTCTAAAAAAAAAAAAAAAGGCAATTTCAAAGAAAAGTGATTTAAGTTTTTCCATGTCTTTTTATTTTAATTTGCTTTTTTAATAACTTGATCATATCAGCACCATATGATGAAAGGAGTACCATCTGCGGTTATACCTACTATAGTTATGCCATTTTTCAGGGAGAACGTGTTTGCAAGTGAATAATAATGCTTCGTTCAACGATTATAGTAGAACCATACTTTCAAAACTGTGTCCTGCTTGACTGCATTGTGCTGATAGCCTTGTTACACTCCAGCTGGGTTYAATAGGGGGCATACACAGGAACAATTATTCTTCCATGGAAACAAGTTTACTCAAGTGCAGAATGTACTAATAGCATAATCAAAGCTGTTCATTTGACAACRAGTTAGACACATCAACCATAAGCTGAAAAGAAGCACATAATAGGAAAAAAAACCAACAACAGACAAAGCATCATGAAGAATATTGAAGTGTGTTTGGTGTCTCTGGGCTCAGTCTGATCATATTCAGACTTTAACTTCAGCCAAAAATACCAGCATATGTGAACTTCATTAAGAGAGTTCAGGCACTAAAAAAACCCTAACAACAAAAATTCAAAAAAGTAATAAAAATTCTCTTTAGGACAAATTTTTTTTTTTTTTTTTTGGTCAAACAGTCTCCCACCATTATTATGAAATAGATTTGTTTATATTAAAATTACATTTCTCTCCTTTTCCATTGTCATCTGATTTTAGAAAACCTACAGCAAAAATTCTAGAATGGTYAGCACGAGTAGTCAAGAAAGCTAATCAATAAAAAGTGATAACATGCCAATCACCTATCACCAAAGCACTGTTTTTAAAAATAATGAGTAAAAAAAGAAAAAAAACCCTGTCACGTAAACTCACATTTTAACTACTTACTCATATTTGCAAAGGGAGCATAGACCTGCTGAAGTTTTATTTGATAATTGTTAAGTTTAGCACAAGTCTCTGTTCATAGTTCGTAAAACTACGAAGTGGCTCAAGGAGATTCCCAAAGTACATTTTTTTAATTGGAAGAAAACCTGTTATTTGTCAGCTTTAGAAGGAGAACAAGTATGCAAGATTGAAATTCCTAAAGAGAAAAGGGAACAGAAGTTTAACCAGTGAGAACTAGGAAGGAATAGTTGAATGCAGTTATTTCCAGCAGATTTGCATGAATCACTTACSGTTACGTCTTATTTATTTCTACAAAAATTATACAAACAAGACAATTTCTATTATTCACTATTCATTACATAAGCCTACTGTTTTAAAAATGCCGTTTAAATCCATACTCTCAAATACTCCGTGCTATATTTGACTTGATTTGTGTCCTTTCAAGTTCATTCCTCATTCTGTAGTTTTATAGAATGCAGAAACTGCACAATATTTTTAAAGTAGCTTCCTCAGTATTGTCTTCCAAATTCTGTAAAGACCATTTGCTTTCAGTATTTTCCTATATAATTTCCCATTTTAAAATTTCATGCTACAAAAAAAAAAAAAAATCTCAGATGCTCTCTTCATATGCGCCAAGTCATCAACAAATAAATTGTGTTGGCTCTCAACTTCGTAATGATCATATTAGTTTCCGCATTTTCTAGTAATTTCTGCTTTACATAGTTAAATTTACATTAAACTAGTGATGGTGAATATAGGATCACAAAAATTGCCATGCTGAAGTAAATTTCCATCCATTTTTTCCATGTRTTTGGTCCCTGCCAGTGATGTATCATGAATACGATGCTAATCTGTACTAGCTGCTAGGTGGAGGCTCTGCAACCATTTTTGTTGTCTATCACAGAAGCTAAAAAGGTCTCAGATAGTTACTGCATTACATCTAGGCATTTTTTCCTAACAATGTAGTTTTGTTCTCACAGCAGGAACTCTTAGTTCAGATGTTGTAGTACACCATCCCCCCTCTCTTGTGAGAGTACTGCCTCGATTCCCTATTCAGAATGTAAAGTATTCTACATGAATACTTTAATGACATTCAAGCTTTAAATAAACACTATTTTTAAAGATGTACTTTCTAAACATGCTTTTCTAGAGCCTCATCACACAGCAACTTAAGATAGCTGGAACAGTTTAAACTCCTTTACAGTATGAACTCTGGGTAAGTTCTTACTGCCAAAATCCTTCTTGGGTTTAGGAGGACTTCACCAAAAGTCCTTAATCTTCCAAATCCTAAACTGCCCACTAATTTTTATTTATTATTATTATTTTTTTTTTTAATCTGAACACTTAATTCAATGTTTTACCCCTCCAGTAAATTTACCTTCAGTGTAGATTTTAAAATCACAAGATGTTTCAGAACATCATGCCATTATCAGGTTGTGCAGTTCTGCAAGTGTGGTGGGGTATTCTCCTCATACTTCTGTTAAACTTTTCTAGAACTCCAAACAGAGGATGTGGTCCAGACAGAAGGTACCAAAATAGTTAAGAGCCAACAGCCTAGTATTTCATACTTAAAGGGAACCTGCACACTTTCTTTTGAAAAGGACAGCTGGATTAAGTTTCCTTAGAACTTTCATTTACTAGTTTGAGGAAT
Organism: Oceanodroma leucorhoa; assembly: GCA_030449065.1. Classification (NCBI taxonomy): domain Eukaryota; kingdom Metazoa; phylum Chordata; class Aves; order Procellariiformes; genus Oceanodroma; species Oceanodroma leucorhoa. The sequence goes on along the minus strand of JASVER010000023.1, from coordinate 10,186,627 downwards.
CAAGTTTGAACATTGCCTCCAGTATATGAAAAGCAATGCAAATTTGATAGGACTAATACAGTTGGACTAAGTCATTCATTAAGACATTTTTAGTGACACCTAACTGTAACTGTAATGCCTTTTTTTACTATATTCCATAACTATTTAGAGACCCCCAAGAAATATGGTAACCTGTAGGAGAAATAAGATGGTCCACTTCTTGAAATGGTTTTGCTGGCGCATTTTTATACCACAGCACACTACCATAATTTCCCACATTTTACCCAGCATCCTTGTGATTGTTACCACATCTGCTGTGGCCCAGCAATGCTCTCAGTAAGATTTTAGACATGAATGATGAGGTCAGTAGAAAGGACTTCTTATCTGTCATTCCCCAGAGAATTGTGAAATATGTCTTTACTTTATTTCTGGAATTGGTCTACTAGACCAGCCTGAAGAGTGACAGAATTTTTATTACCTGTTGCATCAATACTACCACATCATGCCTGTCTGGCTTCAAGCATGCCATCAGGGTGATGTTAATTTAAAGGCCTGCTATTAAATATCTTGTTTATAGAGGATAGGATCTGCCTTCACAAGAATCACTGTTCAAATCCAGAATCTACTAGCCCTAGAATTCACACTGTTTCTGCTGAAACTAGGAGCTCACACCTAAAATGCATTAGTTAATAAGGTATTGGTCACATGTTTGGTCAGACTGCACCAGAAGAAAACATTTCTTGCATCTGTGACATTTTTATCCACAGGTGAAWAAGTAACAGATATCTTCTCCATCAAATTTACTCTCTCCTTGAGTTACAATACTGCTAGATTTTGATGCATTGGGACTTTAGATGAAGAGAGAAAGTGAAGAAAAATCATTGACCCTAAAGAAACAGAAAAAAATCTCAGGCCCTTCACCCCACTCCAAACTCTTGCGATTCCATAAAGCTTCTTTAGTTTTTCCTGATRGCCTCTACTAGTAGTCAGTTTTCAAGAAGTTTTCCACTAGGCATCACTTACTTTACACCCACTGACAACAGACATATTCCCTCAAAAGGGTCAACAAAATTGCTCTAATGTGACTAGCATGCTACTTGCCTACTTTACAGCAGAACATACACTTCTGAATCCTTAAACAAGTAAACTCCTTAAGGCAAGAATCTGCAGCAGCGTCTACTTAAGCCATCAGTGCTCTTTGGCTGACTCTTGTATGTTGTGTGTTCTTTCCTCACAAAATGACAGAAATAAGGGCAGTTAAAGGGCTCTTATGCTTTAGTAAATAACTGCCTATGCAATGAGCTAGGCAATGGCTCTATGCAAGTAATTACTGAGGGGCAGGGATTGGGGTATGTGTAGTATGTGAGAGCACACAAGGTGATGCATGGAGTTGGATGCCAGTGCGAGATGGGGCAACTCATTACTAGTTTAAGACAGTAGGGTCAGGCCTAGAAGATGGTGTGGAGTATAACTCATTTTGCTATGATGAGTTATGTGATAGCAGAGTGTAGAGATTGTGGATATTGGAGACATAGCTCTGCTTATTGATGCCCCAACCTGGCAAAGAGTTAGGTACTGCTATGTTTCCCCAGTGTTAGTGATGCCTGCTGCTAATAATATTACCGGAGTACAGAAAGTGTTACTAAACCCACCACTGATGGCTGAACATAAGTATCTGTTCAAGAAGAAATGTCACATCAGCTTTTTGTATTGGTTGTTCCAGCAATCACTTAGACATGATGTAGATTTTAATTATAACAGTTTTTCATTCTCCACATTTCACTTTTCTTTGTGGTTATAAATTCAAAATATACAGGAACCTTAGTAAAACAAACCAGTTCAAGGTTACTTTTTTTCATTAGCTTCTCCAACACTTCATAACTTACAAAATAGGGATCTGAATTTCAGGAAATTTCCACTTTCATTGAGCTGTAATATTTTAAGACCAGGGGTTTTATTACTTTACTTCCATAAATGATTGCCTAATACCCAAAGAGGCCATAGAAAAAGTATGCAGGCTGATATAGATACTGATAGTCTACACACACTTCTCTTTTATTGCCTTAAAAACAGATAGTAAATGGATTTGCCTATACTAGTATTCTGAGACCACCCTCTGTGGACAAAATTAACGACGCATAGTCTTAGTACCATTTCACCTGCTCACTTTGTGCTTTGAAATGAAATGTTTTTCAACTCTCCCTTTTAGTTAAATAAATGATCAATCTAGTTAATCTTGAACAYATTCATTTACTGTTTTGATCTTTATGATACTTCACTGTACATCAAGGGAATATGTATGTACTCTCTAGCAAACAATATTCTTGATTTTGCTCTCTAAACCTATTTTGATGTTAATACTAATATGTAGCCCCCACATTGACCTTGTACACAGTGGAGTAATCAGGAACAAATTCTTATAATAATAATGTTAATCAAACCTGATACTTTCCTATTCAGACTGAAAACTTCCTGAATGCAGATGACTGAGGAGAGTAGTGAAAAATTAATATACAGAACCTGGAAAATTAACTATTAATYAATCAGAGAGGAGGGAGGGGACCTTGAATATCCAAGCAACTTGGTGGAGGCAAAGTTAAGGGGAAGAAGAAGGAACATAACAATAATGACTGGAGTTTTAATTATCAGATGTCAAAGAACATGGTGGAAAGTGGAGAGGAAAAAAATCCCTAAGAATAAAGTTGTATTTCAGAGTCTTGTATATCTCCAGATAGCAAGCAGTGAAACAGAGTCTCGTGGGATAGGAAATGCGCTCAAGATGTTCTGGAGGATTGCAGATATTTTATAGGAGACAGAAGAGAAAGGAGATTGTCACCAAACCAGAGGGACAATGAAAACTATCATGAGGCCCTGCTTCCATTAAGAGACAATAAAGTCTGCATCTTATTTTATCACAGTAAGGAAAGCTTGAACATACATACTCTCTCCCACTATTTGAAGGTAGAAAAGGTAAGAAATGAATAGGTAATCACACTCCCCATCTTAGACTCAGTCCTTGAGGTTTTTGATACCCAGTAACTTCTCTCACACTCTGATATAGTGGACATAACACCATGGTATGAGTTCATCTCTTCAGAGAAGTTAAAGTAGCTATTTGTAAGTCCTTGTAACCATTTTCTCTCCTTCTGTTTGGCTACTTACAGTACGTAGACCCACCAAACTGCACAAATTCATTTTCCTTTAGTTTTCTAAAGTACTATACAAAATATTGCACAGTACATTAGACAGAAAATTTTAACATAATGTACATGGAAGGTCAGAGTGTAGAGAAATAACTAGCTTTATCAAACTAGTTAATACAGATGATATTGYTTGTTTTAGTGGAAAATAAATGCACAGAAATGTTTGAACCCCTGTTATAAATTTTCATCAGTTTATGAAATCTTTTATTACGCCTAGGGATTCCCCAGCAATCTGAAATGAAATGGCCTACCTCTGAGGTGCTATTAGGATAAGAATAACTTACGGAATAAGCTTTGCAAGACATGTAGAATCAATCATTTTTACTATTATAACCAGGACAAATTCCCATTAGAAACTATGCTACACTTAAAAGCATCTATTTTAAATTTTTATATACTTGATGTGCCCAATATAGCAGCACTGTCTCAAATTACTTTTGTAAATCTAATTGATTTAATAAATTCACACTTAAATTGCTATTCAATTACTTACTCTTCTCTTCAGCAGTTTTACAGTCTTGAGCATATAGCAGAACGAGAATATAATTAAAGGGCTTATTCATTAAAGAAATACTTCTCTGCTCTAGGTCACCTGGGTTTTTCCTCAAGATATTCAAGCTACACCAATTCTCTGTAAAAAGAGTATCATGGAAAACTGGAAAATTATAAATACTTGGTAACAGAAGAAGACATGCCTCATGGTGCAGTGAGTATAGAGAATTTTTATTTATCTCATATGAACATATATATTCACTACAGATTCATTCATAATGTTTATTAAGTGTACACCTGTGGCCGACTAGGTCTATATATATATTTCCTTTTTTTTTTTTTGTAATTTGCAGTTTTAAAAGTGCAACAGCCTTAATTTAATTATTTATATGAATGATGTATAGCTAAAATGAAGCTGTAAAGTTCATCTCCATGTATGCACATAGAAATGAAAGGTAAAGCTACTCACAGCCAGGTGAATTGCTTAAAAGCCAAACAAACCAGTGGGCCAATCACATGGCAGAGAACACAACACAGTGAAGAAGTATTAATATGCAAATATGTAGAGGTACTGGATATTAGTATTTTAAGTTTCTCTCTGATACTATGGACCCACAGTACCTAGAGGCCCTGTGATGAGTGATAATTTTTGTTTATAACAAGCTAACAAAGAAGGAAAGTATCATCCATTTTGATGATGAGAAATCTGAAGCAAGGAACTACTACCTGTCTTCTTCAAGCCTGTACAAAACTGAAGATACAGCACAGATCAATTAATCATTAGGACAGTGCTTTGATCAAGACCACCACATCCTCTTTTTTTTTCTTTTTTTTTWATCAAKAAATTTGTTTCAGCTTGAAGCTGCAATAAATCTTGCTAAAGGGAGACGTTATTCCTCCGAGCACAGCCAGATTGTCATTTCCCCACAAGCAAACACTCTGCTTGCTCTGCAGTCCCAACTTCCTGCTTAGCATTGCTTAGAGTGGTTTCCCAAAAAATCTCTGCTACCTAGAGTAAATGTGGAGGGGGAAACACTGGCACTACTTCTGCCTGTGGACTAAGCAAACTCTTCTGGAGAACAGCTTGACCCTGCTAGTTGGTGGTGGATAAGCTAATTCAGCTTTTCCCCCTTTGCACTTTTCAAGAATGTTTGTCTATTACATGTTCTGCTCTTATAGATGCTCATACACAGATTAAGACTTGATAATGCTTTCTGCATTTGACTTTCTATATTTTATTTTAATGGAATATTTATGGTGCTTAAAGATTTTAGTTAGATCCAGAAAGAAGAAAACAAAACAACCCTACATAAGGAATATAACTTTTTCTCTTAATACATGAAAGTAACACTGTTATTGATTTCCATATGCCCTGAATTAAAGTATTCACTCTCTTAAATATGATCAATCCCAAAGAAAATCAGCTCCGAAAAAAGAAATCTACAAATTTACTACAATTGTATTCGCTGGAATTTTAATAGTGACATACAGACTAGTAAAAAATTATCAAAATATTTTGTTAGAGCACTCCAAAGACATTTCAATTCTCTAAGCTAGCATATATTAATTCTCTAATTAGCATATATCCTAATTTGTTTAAGCTAATATTCCCTCAAAATAAAATTAAAGCAAATTTAACTTTTGCCTAAATAAACCTGCGTAGGAGTATCAAGACCTTTCTTGGTTCTAAACCACTTCACAAACAATACAGACACTTATAAGGAGTCTGGATTTTAGACCRGTAATAGATTTAATGCTACAGTTTTTAAGCTGGGACTTTGACCAAAATTGTGTGTTTGAATCATACCTGACTTCTGCACAAAGCTTTTATACCATAAATCTACTTTGGAAAGTGATGGGTTCAGGGGTTTCATATGTTACTATGAGGGAAAGGTTTGTTACCTTCAATGTTATCAGTTACCTTGACATTTTGATGTACCAGCATTTTTTCTCCAGACCAAACAAGTTAAACTTTGGTATGATCTTATCTGACTGTTAGATAAATCTTACAAAAGGATTACTGAGGCTATGAGTAATGATGCCTCTGTTCTACAGAATTTTAACTGGATCGTGCCCATGCATCACTTGTATGCATCTGAAGAGCTGCACTGAAATCTGGACTACCTGCACATGGGATATCACTCTATTAGCATTTTCTTTTTTTCTGGAAGTTGCTGTGCTTGATTGGTAATATGATAATACAATCACWATGCAATCATATATTTTCCAATAATGTCTAAACAATGCAGACAAAAACATAGAAATATGCTGGCATTTTTGCATGGAATCTTTCTTACAGAAAACAATTCTGAAAGCTTTTTATTACAATTTAGTATGTTTTGTCTTTTTTGACTTATCTAAGAAAGATGATTTTCCTATCTAAAATAGAACATGAAGTCACCTGCACATATATTTTTGCACCCTTGTACCCACAATCCTTTATAAAAGAGAATATGAGTATGTCAAAGTGTTAAAGAGGAAGATCTTAAAAAAATATCCCTAAAACATCAGCATCCTCTTCATCTCTGACATACTTCATCCTCTTTTTCTACCTTCATGAACAAAAAATGATTTAAGTATTATAAAGATGACAATTGCCTGTTTTGAATAAGGTGAAAATGGAGGGAATTATAAAACCCTAAAAGAGATACTTAAGTTTTCTTCTTAAAACGGGGAACTGAGAGTTTATATACAGAAGAGGAATGTGGTTCCTTATCAGAAAGAGTCATTTAGCTAGGACTCAAACTGCTAAGTCRTTTTAGGTCAAAGCAAAACATTTTAATCATCACTCAACAAATTGATTAGTAGTCAACAGTGACTGAGAAACTCAGTGATCTTTTTGCCTGAAACACTGTTTAGTAATTGGATTCCCTCTCATTTTACAAATCTCATCAATCATGAGAACCATGAAGAAACCTCATTTTCATTTCTTCTCATACAAAAAATATAACACCATTACATTCCATTGAGCTTCTGCCAAGTAAACCTGACCACATGCAAACATATATGCCCTTACCTCGTTGAAAAGAACAGACAACTATTTACCACTGCTTACCCCATTGAAAAGAACAGACAACCAAATGCAAGAAAAAATGCCCACTGTTACTTTTCAGATGTATTGAGCACAAAGCACAGCCCTTCTACAGTTAATGATTGCTGCTGCAGTCTGCAGTTATGTCAGCAACATCTCTTACTTGATCGTTTCCATGGTAACCAACAAAATAAAGGAACTGTTGATATTCTGCTGCTATCTGTTGCCAACAGAATCTTAGCACATTACATTTATTTTTTTTATTCTACCCACATCTAAAACCTAATTGGCTGAGATTAAAAAGAACTTTTGGCACTGTAAGAGATGTTTTCTGCAGCTGACTCCTCAAATAATCTTCACCCAAGAGCAGGAGATGGAGAACAAAGCATTACTGAGTATTGTATTGGAATCAAAAATTTCTTTCTTCTTACAAGCATTAAGAGGTGTTTGGAGCTTGGGGCTCACGTCTCCCCCTTCAACCACGATGCAAAATAAATGCTATGGATGTAATTCTCATGTAATCCACTTAGTTTCCACCTTCAATTCCACAAACTGTCACACAGTAAAMCGAATTATGATAGTTTTTACCTTTCATCCTCTACAGCCCCTCTCTTTCAAATGCACAGAAACTGGCTCCATATAAATAAAATATTTATGATTAATTGGAAACTTTATCATGAAGAAATGAGGAGATAAAACCAGGTTGCATTAGTCAAGGTCCAAAGCGATGGTTATACTAATTAACTATTTTTACACAGCTATTTTGGAGACCAAACACATTTCTGTGAATAGTAGAATTAGTCCGCTGTCCTATGCATGATTTGCTCTTTATSTACTCTTATCTTCCATAGGACACATACTGGATAACAAACAGTACATACTGTGACTAATCCAGAATTTATATGCAATGCTGACCGGCTGGTCAGCTGCTGCCATAGATAACAAATACCAGTCAAATTTTGCCTGTTTTCTTTACCCACTCCCACTGAGGAGCAGGAAGGAAAACTAATTTGGGTCTTTTTCCTCTTGCAGGCAGGAAGATTTTCACAAAACCTGTAGGAACTCAGTTTTCAGGAAGCATTTATCATTTGATTTAATCATTTGACTGTTATTGACTAACAGGTTCAAAAGTTATTAGAAGGAAAGCATAGATAAATGTAGCCTTACTGTCATTACTTGGCAAAGCAAACCAAAAAAGAAAGAAAATACTATGGTGACAAATGAATGTGCAGTGAATAAGTTAAAAATCTCATCAGATTGTTCAGGTGATGCAAAYGTACTGGGGTCTAGGGAGAAGTTTATACACCTAGGATAGACACCACCAAAAATGGTGGTGGTGAAATGGTAGAGCAGCACAGAACCATTTATCTTCTAGCAGGATGGCCATGTTAACTAATCCGCAGTAGCCCTGCTGCTACTTAGCAATAGACAAAAAGCTTGTTTCTGACCAAACTGTCTGAGCCACCCGTTAGTAGGGCAGTATTCTTCAGGCTCTCGCAACTCTAACGATGTTGTATTTCACTTTTCTAATCTGTTCAACAGTTTGTTGTACAACTGCTCTGAATGGCACCTGAAAATGTCTGAAAAGTCTCTGAATTGCATCCAAGTTAAATACCACGGGAAGATGATGTCACTATCCTCGCTGCTTTTCTTTTAATTATTGATATATACAGGTTGATATTCTCTCCCTGTTCTTTGATTTTTGTAGCTGTACTTAGGTGTAGACTGTTTTTCCATATGAACAATATATCCTTAATATTCACAGAAGATCAGATTCATTTCCAGCTTTGATGTTTTACAGTTTATATGAAACAAAAAAAGGTTTAGAATGTGGACAAATTTTAAGAGTTCATTTACCGATGCTAATCCAAAGGCTTGCTTAATTTTTCAGCTTCATTTCCTCTGGTTTAAATTGTAATCTTTGCCACTTTATCAAAGTTTTGATACTCGCAGAATGATCAATATGCAGAATCCCATTGAGTTCACTATATTTCTTATAAGTTAAAACCCACAGAATTGCAGCTTTATCAATACTTCAGTTATTTTTATAACTCACTTTAAGTATTTAAAGGTTGTTTTTAAATCAAAGTAATGAAAATAAAGAGAGATCTCTACAAATAAAATTCAGTTAAGAATCAAGATTAAAAAAAAAATGCCTCTCTGCTTATAAGAACTATTAGTGGAGGCTGGCTAGGCAAAACTCAGGTGAAAAACAAGATATGGTAATTTTAGAACCTATCCTATTCCGTTAGTGGTGGATTCCCTGCTAGTTCCTGTAATAAGAATATTCAGGGAGACACTGATTACTTAAGCCAAAAAACTCATTGAAGATATAGAAACTCTAAATCTAAGAGTCCTCTATTGAAATACGGCATGCTGAAATTTAACTGAATGTAGAAGTTTTTCTGATAATAACCCAGATTTAAGGTTCCTAAAAWGAAAATTCTTCTTTTTCTGATTTCTTCCTTATTTACTTTGGTAGAACATAAAGATTACATACATATGGCAATTACACCAAAAAATCCTCTGTTTTTTTACCCTATTTTTCTTTGATTTCTTATAGCAGCACTCAGAAAATAATCACAGAGATTAAAAAATTTCCCCATCATAAAAGGGACTGTAGCAGTGGCTAAAATTACCTACACAACCAGAAGTTTAATGCTTAAAAAATCACTACCTTGCAGATACCTGCTGAGTTTTTTGCAGTTACTTACAGTAGAGTATATCAACACTAAAGCAAGCCAAGAATCTTCTTCCCACTTTTATTCCTATTGCATTCATAGTCATCTCTTTGCAAATTTCTTACCATTGAATAATTTCTCAGCTACATTTGCCAGATTGTGTAAACRTAAATCAAAATTAGCACCCCTAAAGCACAGAGGACTAAACATAATYTCAAAGCTAAGCTTTATTGGTGTGGAAATTCTTTTAAATCCTTATTCAGATATCGTATCTTGGAGCTACTATAGATACAGGAAACATTTCAAATTATTTAGCACTACTATTCTAATAAACTAATGTTGGCTATTAATTATTACTGACTAATATCAAATTCTGAACAACAATTAACTAAATATTTTATCTTCTAAGTGTATCTCTTAGGCCATCTGCATTCATATACGAATTTGGGAAGAGTTAAATTTGACTTCGCAGTCAATTTTATGAGATACAGATATTCAATCACCAGAATTTGAGTTATTATGAAAGATGAAGTTGTGCTGAATGAATGATGTGCTTGAGATACAGCAAACAGTCTCTGTTGATCCTTTAGGCCATTCATTAACTTTTAGAGAAGGATGTGTAAGCAGGACTTATACGTTGTTAAGGCTTAATCCAGCCCTTCTTTTCTAAATGATCACCTCATTAATGATTGACAAGGAATGATATTCAGCATGCAGCAGCTTTAAGGGGCAATTCCCTCAATAAGATCATTTTGTGGGGGAGGCAGAGGAAACGTACTGTTACAGAGCTCATCTAGGAGCTCTTCTCTTAAACTTCACATAACTTCAGAAGTTTGGAGACACGTCTGCAATATGTCTCTGTCTTTCAAAATTATACACAAAAAATTATGTCACATTGATGCCATGCCAGATATTTATGGCAAATACTGTTGTGACCTCCTACGAATGCCTCCTGTTGAGGACTATCGTTGCTTTCATACTTGGTCAGAGGCAAATAAAGAATAGTTAATTTTTAGAGTACTGTAAAAAAAGGACTGCAAATAGTCTATTTATTGATGTAACTTATGTGCATTCCTCTCACAATGCTTGAAAATTCTCCAGGGCAGGTATAAAAGGCATAAAATACAGTGTAGATCAAAACCTTCCATACTTATTGTCAGTTTGGTGGAAGCACTAAATAAAAACCTCATATTATCATATAGTTTACTGCTCTTAAGGCACTGAAACTTTTCCTCAAACTATCATTTATTACTTCCAATAATTATTTCTTTTAACTCCAGGAGGTATTTTCAACATCATTAACAGATATGTCAAAAAGACCAACAAAAATCAGAGAGCAGGAAAATTATTTACTCGGCATGATTGTCTATCCACAAATTTGCAAAAAGGAGTGTAAGAAATTGATGTTACCAACGTTCTTTGCCTAAAATAAAGTCTCTTACCTCTAAACTGGGTCAAAAAGCAGTTGCCTGTATTACTTGTGTTTTAGCAAATATGTCTACATGGGGATTGAATTTAAGCTAAGACCCTCCTGACCTTACATCTGACTTTTGCTAAACCAGGGCAGGTCTCCACAGATGTAAAATGCCAAATAAGAAATTCTGCTTACCAGGCATGAAGTATACCCTGACAACAGCATTACACTGCTGTCAAGTTTACTGATGCAAACAGTATTTTTGAGAGTCCTTTTTCCTGTCAAAAATCACACAACTAACCATTATAATTCATTTGTTCGACGGTTCTTCGGGTCTGTTGTCAACAATTKTCAGAGAATGACATGACGAAACAACAGAAAATCTTATACAATCATCTGATTCACAGAAACAGAAAATAAAAGTCAACAGCAAATTGTAGCTGTTAAGACTGCAGTACAGACATTTATGGTGGTATAGCCATCCATACCTGCCAATTTGAACAAGCAGAATCTGTCAAATATGACCTGTCACAGTATTGCCTTAGTTTTTCTACCCACAGGAGTTCAATGCATCAAACACCTAGATTAGCAAGGTAAAAGAATTATTATCCTCTCTGCTCAGAGGACATAAAGAACTGTCAGTTTACAGAATCCAAAAATTTTTGAATTTTAATGARTCAGAAAGAGAAACTGGGAAAAGAAATAGCAATTCCTACAACCCTCCACTACAGAAATACTTAATAGTGWAAAAGGCAATTAAAAGATAATTTTTAAACCTACTAATATATATACACTGGAATTACAACCTTCCTTTCTTGATTTTTCYGTATTTTTCTGTTAAAAACCAGTAAATACTGTTCAAAGGTTTAAACCCATTCAAAGCCATAAAAACAGAGCCAGAATTACTAGTCAAGGCTTCTTGTTAAAATTTTTGTTTGTTTGTTTGTTTTCCACATTTATTGATAAGCACTCATAAGATTGAACTTTCAAGGTAAACTTGTCCTTTTAACTTTTTTCTTCAGCCTCAATCCTAGCAAATTCCTTTACAAGTAGTGTCTTGGAAATATCTTAGGAAAGAAGTTATYTGTCACCGAATGAGCCTTTCCTGTTACTCCCAAGCCAATCACTTGTTCTTCCAGGTATTAGCTGAACCACTTCCCAGCTTCTATAGGTCATCATGTGATCAGACTCTGCTGGGATGTGGTATAAAAAGTTACATAGGGGTTTAAACAAGCTACCTTCAAAAGAACTCACAAAACCCAAGCCATTCAGTCATAGATATTTGCAGCACTCTAGCAAAAATTTTAATTCAGTTTCCCAAGTTCCTTAGGCAGAAGGATTTTGAGCAACAGGTGTTAGGACATATATAAATACAACTAAATGTTATTACAGTCTGGAAGAAAGCATTTTAGAGCAAGGGAAGAGACAAATCTTTTTTTGTTTTGTTATCAGTTAGGAGCTGGGAAAGCAAAAAATGAAAAAGGCAGACTGTTCCACTAAAGCTGTTTAGTTTCACAGTATACCTCTGGAGACATCACTTTCCATCATTCCTCTTAAATGAAAAATTAAAAAGGAAAAATGGTCGTCAATAAGGCTCTAGTATATCAAGCCTTGCATCTTTTAAAAAACAGGAGTGTGTATATGCTCAGAGGTTCCCCTCTGGCATTCYATATTAAGACTTTACTTTCAATTTTTCAAAGATTAAATTTTTATTAGTCTTTTTCTCCCAAATACTCTTAAGCTATTGACAATGAACCTGGTGCAACTTGATTTGGAACATTCAGCTAAATACAATGAAAATTATTCTGTAGATTGGCTCTAACTACCTGCTAGAGGATCAGCAGTTAAGCTTCCAACTTCTCTTTCATTAAGTAGTCTCACTCATTTAAATTAAAA